>QVXC01000643.1:0-14002 GCA_003501895.1 Phaeosphaeria sp. A1 3.1a | reverse complement strand
ATCTACCACCGCGCCTTCCCACCCTCTACCTTCCCCTCATCCATCGAATCCCACCTCTCAGGCAACAACCTCGTCCCACAATGGCGGTATACGATGTACTCAACCTCGCATTTCCATTCGACCACGCACGAAGTGCTCGCTGTGTACTCCGGGCGCGCGAAGTTGTTGTTTGGCGGGGATGGGAATCCGGGGCGGGTTGAGGTGGAGGTCGCGGCGGGGGATGTGCTGGTTGTGCCCGCTGGGGTGGCGCATAGGCTGCTTGAGGATGTGGACGGGGGGTTTATGATGGTGGGGAGTTATCCGAGGGGGTGTAGGTGGGATATGTGTTATGGGAAGGAGGGAGAAGGGAGCATGGAGGAGAAAGTGAGGGGGGTCAAGTGGTTTGAGAGGGATCCGATGTATGGGGAGAATGGACCAGTTCTGTGGGGAGTGGAGAGATTGGAAGCGCATCAGGAACGACTCAGAGACGAAAAGGGAGAGGATGCCTTGTGATGAAAAGGTTAAGTTGCATGAGCGGATAGGTACATTAGCATCGTACATCTATTTGGGGTATACGGACGCCTTCCACCAACTCCAAACGTGCTCCGTATCCAGAATCGTTATATCGTACAGAATATCATAACCCTTCATATGCGGCAGCCTAGCTGTCTTTCTTCGTGTCCTTGGCGCCATTCGTCTCTTCAGCGATGTGCTCGGCTTCCTGGTGTATCTTCTCTGTGATGTGTGCGGGCAGTGCGTCCTTTGCTGTCCCGCCTTCCCGTCCAGTGGCCTTTTCGAGCTCCAGCTTCTCCTCCATGAGCTCTTCCTTGCTCTTTATGGATTGCTGCACCTGCTCGACTGCTCGCTCAATCTCAACCTCCATCTCCGGCAGCTGGAATTGCTCAGCAATCAGCTTGCCGTTCCACCGCTGCAGCACCATGACGTCTTCCGTGTCGTTGTTTGTCTGTTTGTGCACCACCGCAGCGACCTCGTCGGCTTGCTCTTGCGTGGGTGTCGGCGCGGCCCGTGATATTTGCCTTGTTGGATACATTAAGCCGGCTGTGTAGACCTCGTCCATTCTCCATGAGGGGCTCGGGGTGGGCAAGCCGTGCTTGAGGAGGAACTCGAGGTGTTTGGACCCTCGCAGAGCGGTCCAGTGCGAGTAGGCGCGGTAGAGGACGTAGAAGAAAGGTAGATTCGGTATGACGGGTATCAACATAAATGGCGCAGTGAAAGGCATAATGACCACGCTCCAGATCAGTTTGCTCCGGTGCATCAACTGGCGCTCTTTTGCCATTTTCTCGAGTATGCCAGGCACTCTCTCCTGCTTCAGATAGCGACCCGGGAACAGGACTTCATATTTCTCCTTGCCGTCGATGATGGACTGCTTCCGCTGCGCATTGAGCGCGGGCAGGGTCTTGAGGCCCCATTCCTCGAAGGGTATCCGCTTCAGCGCCTGGTTGCCGTAGAATGTGACCTTCTTCTTCCAGTTGCCGATGGCCTTTGTGTCCTTCTCCCACGCGACCCATGTCTCGCTGGCTTTTATGGTGACTTTGTCGAGCAGGGAGCGGTCTTTTGCGGCTTTTTCGTGCAGCTTCTCGCAGTAGATGAGCGAACGGCGCGTCGATACGGGCAGCAGGAAGAGGCGCATGGTCGGGTGGGGTGTGGATGGGCAGCGCACAGTGGCGCTTGTAGCACGCAGGAGGTCAAACAATGGTTGTGTGGAACATGACGCAGGTAGCTCGGCGCGGCGTGTTGGAGAAGGCGATGCAAAAAGTCGCGTAGTTAGCGGAATTGCGAATGACGTTGTTAACTAGCTGAGGTCGAATCCTTGTTCTCCACCGCATGGAAGTTGGCGCAGACGACGATGAATGACGAGCGGCAGGAACTAGCAATCCTGATAGTCACTCTATGACAATGCCATCCTTTTCGTATTTCGACATGCTCTTCATACCTACATCGGTTATTGCAACCCGGTCGCCTCCAGTGATGATGCCTGCTGCAGGATTGGCGTAGCGCACGGTGCCCAGTGATCTGCGAGCTTGAGCACCGAGCCAAATCTCCCCTTCAACCTTGGGACGTCTGTGCTGACCCCAATCGTGGACCATTCTCCACCCCGTCAGACACGACCGTTGAGAGCTACCAGCGAGACAGCCGTTGGTGACTAGGCGCCTTGATACTGTCCTGCACCGCCCGCCCCGTCCACCGGCATGCAGTGGTCGCGCGTCGTCTACTTTGCTCCTGAATAACTGCCGCCGTCACCACCCACCGCGCCAAGCAGGGCCGCAATCTTGATTCCTGCCACTGCGCGACGACGGCCACACGCGCAGTCCTCCGCTGCTGCGACGAGGCGGCCCCTCTCACGACTCAGCGATGACTAGCCGGTCCATGGCAGAGCGCAGAAGGAGCGACCACGGCACTGCAACCAACAATGCGCCCTTCCTCAGCCCCGAGAGCGCCCAGGGGAGCACCCATACACATCCCTCGTTCTCCAGCACCGGCAGCAACCAGCTGCTGCCCTCGCCCATCCCGCCGCCCACCGCCTCGTCGTCCAACTCGCACCACCGCCCGCAGTCGAGGGTCAGCGCCGTGTCGGGGAACTCGCGCGGCAGTCAGAGTGAGGGCGCCGTCCGGAAGAGCCACAGCCAGTCTGTGTCGAGCACGCCGCGCACGCTGGCGTCGTCAAACGCGACCCTGAGCGCGGAGAACAAGGAGCGCCAGCGCGCTGCTAGGACACTCCCTCGTACGTACATGTAGATATGTTGAAGTGTGGTCGTCCCGGCACACCCGCCGAGACAGTCTTGTATCCCTCGCCATATGTCTTACTAACACGTCCCAGCTTGGGTCCAGTCCGCCGACGAGGACGACAATGCCGATGCCACCACCTTCCTCCTGCCGCGCACGCCCACGTCGGTCCGCCCGGCATGCCACAACTTTATGCCCACGCCCAAGTCGAACGTCCCCGGCCGCAAGTTTGACCACGCCCGCGAAGGCGCCCCCGTGACTCTCGGCACCCCCATCAGCGACAGCGCGCTCAAATGGAAGCATTTTGCACAGGCATCGTCGCATCAGGGCGAGCACGCCGACCGCCCCGTCTCCTCGCGGACGGGCCAGATCGTCGACGATGCGTGGATGAAGGAGAACATGCCCGACCTCGAGACTCCGTGGCACCCCATCGACGAGGGCGAGCAGGACGAGCGGCTCAAGGGCTTCTGGCTGTTTAGTCCTGCCAAGCGTAAGCGCAAGCTCATGCGCTTCCACAAGATCCTCATGAACCATCCCATGGTGCCCGCCGTTATTCGAATGGTCGTCCTCGTTTTCTCCATTCTGGCCCTCTCGCTTGCGGGTGCCATCTACCACCACTCTGACAACGTTGGCTGCGACAACAACTCGTCGACGTGGATGGCCATTGTTGTCGACGTTGTCGCGATTCTGTACACCATCTACATCACCTACGACGAGTATACCTCCAAACCCCTTGGTCTGCGCTCCCACAACGCCAAAATGTCTCTCATCTTTCTGGATCTGGCCTTTATTGTGTTTGAGTCGGCGAATCTGAGTCTTGCGTTCCAGGCGTTGACAGACGTGAAGTGGGCGTGTCGGGACGCGCAAAATGATCTCGACCAGACGTGCAATTACAGCCGCCCGATCTGTTCACGACAAAAGGCACTGACTGCAACCCTGCTTATTGCGCTTTTCGCGTGGCTGACCACTTTTACCATAAGCACTTTGAGGTGTGTACATGACATTCATATTGCATCTGCGTTGCTGACTTGCCCAGATTAATTCACCGTGTGGCGAGGTAGAATCTCGACACCCACCCGACACTATATTCACACGTCGACATACTCCATGTACCAATATTTTCTCCGTGGTCAGCCTGAGACTGATGTACGCCTTGCTAGGCAGGGCAGTAATCCTATTCAACTTGCAGCATTTCCATCCCTCCGGCGGCGGAGAAGATCAGCCTCATAGCATACCTTGTTCCGTTTTGTTTTCTACATTGATAAGCTGGACTGCACAGCGACGGCGCTGGTGGTGTTTTACACGATTGTTGTCCCTCACGCATGGTGCGCATCCCACATTTCCTAGTATACCTGGCGGCACGAATAGAACGGCCAAGCGAAGAATACCCATAAATTATCGAAACAATCAATTTCACAATCAGATTCTCGGTTCACTGACAGGTTCTTCAACACTGCAAAGCCATCCAAGGCTCACGCTCACTCAATGACTAGAAACATAATACTAACGACCCGCGATCAATCAACATGGTAAGAAAACGATGTGCGGCCAAATTGCCGACTTTGTTCCAGCACGAAGGAAGTTTGAATCCCCCTCTGCAGTAGCCAAGATCAGCTTGTACCCACACCGAGATCAATCCATGCACGAGGCCCACACCTCGGCCACCCTATCGCTAAACTCATCACTGAGGCGTCAGTCCGATTCCAGGGACCCCTTCCATTCCCCACAGTGACCGGAAGTGAATGCCGTGGCGGGGTTCAACACGTACGACCAGCCGAAGACGAAGGTGTTCTAAACTACCTTTATACTTGGACACATGTTGATCCAAGGAAGCAGTGAAAGCCGCAGCACATGATACAGGTCCGTGCCTCTCGGGTACAAACAGCCCTTGTAGTATGTAGTATACGTTGGTATAAAGATGAGAAATGAAGCTCTACAGTCTTACACCTCCACCATCCATTCCACCTATCTCTCCACCACCACCAACAACAACAATGACCCTCCCCACCCAAACCATCACCGTCCCCCACCTCAACGGCATCTCCGCCTCCTACGCCACCTCCGGCCCCCTCGACCCCTCCAAACCCACCCTCGTGCTCGTCAACAGCTTTACCACGTCCGCGGCGCTGTACCGCGATGCGCTGGCTAATCCGGCCCTGACGGCTAAGATGAATCTGCTGGCCATTGAGCCGCTGGGCCATGGGCAGACGCGCGCGAAGACGGAGCACTGGACGTATTGGGACACTGCGATTATGAATCTGCAGGTTATGGAGAAGCTTGGGGTGGAGAGGGGGTTTGCGCTGGGGACGAGTCAGGGGGGGTGGGTTGTTGTTCGGATGGCGTTGTTGGCGCCTGAGAGGGTAAGTTGACTTTGAAGAGAGGGTGGGATTTATCTTGTGCAATAAGTGAAATGAGATGACGAAGAAGATTGCATGCTAACAAGATATATATCCAGATCCTCGGCCTCCTCCCCCTCGGAACCTCCCTCTCCACAGACTCCCCCCGCCCCCTCCTAACCCACCTCCTCACTAATGACTTCGCGCCCTCCCCCTCATCCTCTTCCTTCTCCCCCTCCCCCGACTTCGCCACCGTCCTCGTCGACAGCGGGTTCGGACCGAATTGTCCGCAGGCCATGCGAGAGTTCTGGAACGACGAGTTAAAGGAGAATTATGCGGGTGAAGAGGGACGCAAGAGGATCCGTATGGCGACGATTAATCTTGTGGAGAGGGATGGGTTGGAGTTGAGGGCGGGGGATGTGAGGTGTCCGGTGCTTTGGATGCATGTGAGTAATTTAATTCTTCTCAACTCATCTCATTGGCCCCCCAAATACACTTTTGTCCTGCGCGTGTAGTGTAGTGTAATGTAGTGTAGTGTGGTTAGGGACAAAGAAAAAAGAGAGAGAGAGTGTGTGTGTGTGTGTGCTAATGCAATCGAATCTCAGGGCACAGATGACTCAACCTTTGCTATTGCAAATGCGCAGGAGCAAGTTAAGTTGTTCACGGGCTCAAAGGATGCGAGGTTGGAGATCATCCAGGGTGGACAGCATTTCTTGAGCGCGTCGAATCCAGAAGAGGTGTTTGGGTTTGTGAGAGAGTTTGTGGAGAAGTATGCGGAGTAAGATGTAGGGTGCAGCAAGAGGGGAGGATACGTGGGTGATGATGACCTTTAACAAAAAAAGAAGTCCAGTCTGCCGTCATAATACCAGAACAACGAAGTTGGAGTGTTGGCGATGCCACGCACCTGGTCACTTCACTGATTGCTGCTGTGAGGGTGGGTGCATCTACATAGGTAGCCATCCAACAACAAAATGAAAACGTGATGCTGTCACATCCAGTGCCAGATTGTCATGTCACAAACGAAAGCCCTCATTTCCTATCACATCACTAGCATCTTCATCTTCCTCGCCCTCTCTATCTCCTCTTCCCTAAAGCTTGCTACAAAGCTTGACACACAAAGACGCCTTTTACCCAAAACCCATTCTTACACAATTTCCAATGTCCGACGACCTCATCAGCATCCCTCTCTCCTCCCCCTCCTCGTCCCCTAACTCCGATTTCGATTCAGACTTCGTCGAAATAACCTCCACCGACGTCCCCCTCTCCCTAACCCCCTCTCAACTCCACGCCCTCTCCACCCGCTACCCCTCCGCCCCCGAGCGCGACGCCTACATCTCCCTCCACAAGCACATGATCCGCCTCTGTTGCAGCCCCGCGCCGCTAGATCAGTGGGTGTTTCACGCCGTGGAAACGGTGTTGGGATGTTTGGATAAGAGGACGGAGGAGATAAAGGGGTTGACGGGAGATGTGGGGGATTTGGAGGAGTTGGTGAAGGGACTACATGGGGAGATGGGGGATTTGCTGGGGGTGTTGAAGGGTATGTGGGAGGAGGGGGAGGGGAAGGATAAAGAGATTGAGGCTGGGGAGATGAGAATAGGAGAGGGGGAGATGGAGTTGAGAGATATAAGGCAAGAATTGAGGAATACACGGGAAGAGTTGAGGATGAGGAATGGAGAGGTGGGGATATTGAGCAAGAGGTTGAGGGAGAGGAATAGGGAGTTGGAAGAGGTTAAAAAGGAGCTGCAGAGGAAGGGGGAGGAGGTGAGGATGTTGGCGGAGATGCAGCAGAAGCATAGTGAGGAGGGGTTTGGGAAGAAGGGGAGGAGTGCGGGGCTATAGAATACGATGAAGGACTGCGTTCTAGATTTACTTCAGCAATATATGTAGGAGAGATACCACTAAATAGCTCTACTGTGCGTTGCGTGAACTACAAGACTTTTGCACGGTAATGGTCTACCGTGATATTATTAGGAGAGCCAAGATGGGCCCATTGCGGTGCATTTCTATGGGACCAGGTGCGTCCTGGGCTATGAATTGCAAAGGATGCAGCCTGATAGCGTAAAAATTACCACGGCGAAAAAACCTCGAAGTTGAGGTTTTCGTTGCTCTACAAGGTGGTGTCGCTGGAAGCACCTCTTTTTGCATGCGCAGATCTGCACTTAGATGGGATGAGATGATGTTCAAATGGATGTGCAAAGCATCTTGCTGAATGCGGTCAAGATGATCGTGTGATGAGGTTCAGGATGGGGATCTCTGGGTACCTGACCGGAGCTAGCGCTAGCGCCGGCTGACCCCACACACGCGTCCCATGTGCTGCGCGGAGGCTGAGCTTGGTGGCGACGAAGTCCTTCTGATGGGCTTACCTGTCCCTCGCTTTCCTTTCCTCAATTCTAGCTTTTACGCTGCAAGCACTTCGGACACGGGACCTACAACCTTCTCTCCTGCGACAATATTCCGAGCTGTGGAAAAGTGAAGAGACAGTTGTCTCGGAGGTCCGCATCGCATCATGCCTGCGCCACTAGCCAAAGGTATGTACTTCTCTAGCTACACAGCATGCCTAGCTGTTGTGCTCAAGCAGGCCTGCATATCTCATCTAGCATGGCTTGCTTGTGTCATAATATCCTCGAAGAGGTGTCTACAGAATCCAGCTCTGTCTGCATCTCCTCATAACGTCATCCATGTCTAACCGCCCACCCACCAGGCATCATCATCGCCGCCTCGATAGTCGTGGCGGCTGGCATCGCCATATACGAGTCGCCCCAGGTTCGCGCATGGGTTGATCAGTCGCGCCGTAAGATTGCCATAGCTCTACACAACCTGGGCGATGATCTCCAGCCCCGCCGTCCGAGCGAGTCGTCCGATGACTACGAGCTGAGGAAGCGACGGAGAGAGGAGATCATTCGTCGCAACCGCAATGAGCTGATACGACGCGCACGCGAAGAGGGCGTGGCGGTCGACTTGGACGAGCTCGCCAGGATCGGTGACGAGAGCACCGAGAGGGCACAGACACGAGCCGACCGGACGAAGAGCTTCGATACAATGGTAGGAGGCGACGGCATGCTGAGGAACGAGACCAAGGCTACTGGCAACGACGCATCGAACAACGGCCTCAGGAACCGCGGAGCCGCTGGCTTCGCTGCTGGTACCGTTGCTGCGACCGCCCTGGCCAACCCCTTCGTCGACGAGAATGTGCTGTTCGATGTAGGTGAGGACGAAGATGCGCCATCACCCAAGGAGTTTACCTACGTCGAGCCTGGCTCGCGCGAAAGCACCGCCACTCTCGAAGCCACTTCGCCTGACCTTATTGACCTGACTACTGAAACCGCTGCACCTGAAGAGGCCGATCAAGCCGCGCAGTCCTTCTACTCATTCACATCCTCCGCCTCGCACACCCAGGAGCCCACCGCACAGACTCAGTTCTTCGACTACGAAGACGGCGAGCACATGTCGACCGGTACTCTCACGCCCCGCTCTGAGCGCTCCCACTCCATCATCACGGGTGCCTCTGTCGCTGCGAGCAACGCCGACGATATCGGCATCCTGAGCATGCAGAACGACACCGACCACGACGCACGATCCGAAGCCTTCTCAGACGGTGGTTTCACCGATGGCTTCTCCGAGGCCGGCTTCAGCGAGTTCGAGAACGACAGGACTGGCATCATGACGCCCAACTCGTGGACCGATGTCGGAAGTGACGACGAGAGCGATTGGGGTGGTGCAACACAGCAGAACGGGCACGTGAGTCAGGTGCATCAGTAGGCGTATTTTCTTTGCTTGGCTTCAAAATGTTTCAACATGTGTAGAATCCGGCGTTCATGGGCTGGATATGGGTGGGACGGATCGATACCTCTGGCGCACCTAGTTACTGAATTTCGATTCGTGCATTACTACCCCTATCAAATTTTACCACTTCATATCTTCATCAGTGCATTCTTCCGTTGTTCTCCCCTGTTAACTTTCCCATCTGGACGTGTTGGCGTTGTTGATTCTTCAACTGGCCAAAGAGAAAAGTGCTTCGTCCATTCTCTACACCTTCAAAATTTACCACTCCTAGCAAGGCACTTCACTGCATGGTAGAGTTCGACGCGTATAGCGATTACATTCAAGCGAATTGACATGATTCCTCTGGTCATTTCACACAATTCACTCGACGCGCCGTCACTGCAGATTTTCGAAACTGTCCTCCAGTGGGTTTCAGTCAAGCCTACAGCTCTTCAAACATCAGGCCCAGAGTTTACGAATGGTAAGGATCGATACTACACACTCTAGCACAGGGAGGGTGTAAGGGGCGTAAAGCACGCTCGACTGATCTTCTGGCCCACGTCTTCTGTCGCATTCCACCAGCACCAGGCTTGGTAGACTCATCCCTCTTACAGATTATGCTTGATTTCAAGTAGCATGGTCTGCCCGTCCACCATTTCCGAGGGATGATCGACGCGATTTGAGGCAGCGCAGCTGGACGCCGAGCCAGACTAGCAGCCTTGTCTTCCGAGCAGCATCGTGCTGTTTCACATCTGAGAGCGGATTTCAGGGATAACGAGCCAATTCCAAGTATACCGGGATCTCGTTGTATAGTATAGCAAGAGGAGGAACTGATGCAATCCGCGAGAATTGGGGACTTCACTGGGATCTTGACAGTGCTGATACCTCACAGACACGATGATGTCGAATCGATCCGCACGACTTTTCTTTCTGTTTGAGCTTGACTACACAGGCATTAACAACACATTTGCGATGCGCTAATGTGAGTAGCCCACCATTACCGTGACCACCACCATCATCACGACGACAACGAGTACACAGGCGGCGCCTCCGGCAGTAACATCGACTATTACGACTACGAGTAAGCAGCCAGCTCCGCCAGCCGTCACGTCCACGGTCACCACGCCGACGACGACTATGCAAATCACCACTGCGCAGGTTTCCAACACCATTACGAGCACGGAGACATTGAATTCGACAACGACGCAGATACAGACACTCACGGAGACGACGACGAGCGGGGTCAATGTCAGGACGACGGAGACGATAACGACTACGAGCGTGCCGGCCGCGGTGACGATTACGAGCACAAGCATTCCTCCTGCGGTCACTGTTACCAGTACGAGTATTCAGCCTGCTCCTCCGGCAGTTACTTCAACCATAACGAGCACGAGTACAAGTGTGCAGCCTGCTCCTCCTGCGGTCACTTCGACCATCACGAGCACGAGTACAGAGCCAGCTCCTGTAGCTGTAACTGTTACGAGCACAAGCGTACAGCCAGCGCCCCCAGCGGAGACGAGAACCATTAGCAAACCTTATACTGTGAGAGTGACATCGTCTGTGACGCCGTCTGTAACTACCACCGAAACATCAGTATCGATCTCAACTGTCACTGTCACTCAGTCATCTGTTTCGACAACTACAGAAACGTCAATTTCTACCGTTACACTGCAGCCAAGGTATGTTCGATCTAAAATAGTACGCCCAAAATTGACTCCACTAACAACCATGAAGTAAGCATATTCCATCCTATCCAACATGGTTCAGTATGCCTCGGGACAACTTTGATCACTAAAGCACGAACGGCTGCCGAAATATCATATCCTTCATTAAAAACATCGGAATATCTTCACCCTGCTAATCTGCAACGCGTCTAGTTACTCTCACCTCGACGTCGACTTCGACCACAACGGCCTCTGTCACCTCCACAATCTCGAGGTAGGTCATTCGCAATTTCCTCCATCTATTGTTCGACACCCAAGAAGTCTGGATATCACCAGGAAGACCAGGATCCTCTTCGCGGTAAGGGCGTTTGCATGGATGTTCCCAATCCGGACAACGCTCTTGCATTCTGGAGAATTCTGCTCTAGGGCGCAACGGAAACGACACCATCCGAGATGCATTCTTCACGGGTACCAGAGGCGTCAATCGCGGATGTGGTTGCGCTTGTGCATTCTCTGGTTCGCGCCCCTTTCTTGACAACTACTATGCTCAAACCTTAAACCTCCGAGGACCCCAATATTGTTCGGTCTCTCTTGCTAAACCATTCTGGCGGAAGAACTGACTATCTAGCAAAGTGGATCTGGTCTTCTGAATCCATACTAACGAACTGGACTGGCATAGCACTCAGGAACTGGTACCGGCTCTTCCCATACTGGACTGGACCTCAGCATCATCGTGCATTTCTTTTGTTCTTTGCGTGTTTGATTATATCATATCGAACACAGTCAGAGACTACGGTCACAACCACTACCCCAGCACCAATCGTAGGTCTACGTCCACGATGCAGAACCTTTGACTAATGATGATTCAGACCGAGACCAGCACAACCGTTACTACCACTACCTTCACGACCACGTTCACATCAGACAACACTGTGATCACCACAACCACCGCTGAGGCCATTACTATCACAACGACGTTCACCAAGCCCAATACTGTCACTGAGCCAACAACGACGACCCTGACAGCATCAACTACTCTCACAGAGTCGACGACCGCTACTGAGACTGTTACGCCGGCCCCGGTGACGGCAACCACGAGCGTGACAGAATCGAACACAACCACGTTGACATCCACAGTGACATCAACTTTGGACGCAGTGGTCAGTACTTGCTGCACGGGAAGATGTTTTGATTCGCTGACTTTTGCTGCCACAGACCACAACCGCCTCCACCACTACGACCACCACAGGTACTGAAACAACCACCACGACGGTTACAACAGACCGTCCTATCACCATTACAGAAAATGGAACAGTCACAGTCGTTAGTACATCGTATGCTTCATGAAAACTTGGATACGGGGAATGTAAAGATTAACATGATCGCAGGCTTATTACTGAGACGACCACAACAGCGTCGCCTACAACGACGACGGTTTCTGCCACGACTACGGAGACTGTCACAACGCCAAGTACGATGACAGTTTCTGAAACAAGCACAAGCATCAGGGAAGTCCTTTTTTTGACAGAGCAGTTCGAACATTGTAGATCGAAATTTTGTCACCTCTGCAGGAGGCTTTCGTTCAAGTTTATGCACGATGCAAGGTAAAGTATCGATTCCAGCCATCTGCCAGGAGGAAGCGGAACTGGATCGACTACGCCCTCTTCTGGACCACAGAAAATACATCTTTGTCGACTTGCAACAAGTCAGCTGGAGCCTGGAATCTTCTGCCGCGATTGAACAGGTAATTGTATCTGGAAGTCGGAATGTCACGCCCCCATGGCCTGCAGCGCGTCCAACAGGCCGTAGTACGGCTACGGATGGGGTTAGTCAACTACGCTACGGGTCAAATCTGAGTGAACTACTTACGGTGGTGACGATTTGGGAGCTCTCTACGGCCCGTAGCCGTACTACGGCTCACGTGACCAAATACGGCCAGTAGAAGCTCCAAATTCTCGAACTACGGGCCGTCTAAGCTCTCTGATTGGCCTAAAAAGCTCTCCGTATCGCTGAAAAGTGAATTAGGCCCTAAATTTGACTGTTTTGAGTCGGTCTTTTGTACGTGTTTTTGGAGCTCAAGCAGGGAGCTCTTCACAACGCCGCGGGCCAGCCAGTTCTTCTGTAGTTGTAGTGCCTCGATTGTTCCATATGAGAGTGAATTGCGGTCGCACGTGATCGTTCTGCGGGCTCTACTAAACGCTCTCTCGCACTCACAACTCGTGGCTGGTATACAGAGGTAATCAGTGGCCATCTTGAACACGATTGGATAGCGATCGCGCCCATTTTGAAGCCACCAAGCCCATGGATCGTCCAGTAGAGCGAGCTCTCTATCGCTAGCGTTGGTGACGTCAGTAAGGAGGTCGTCAAAGTACTCGTCAAGCTGAGTTGTACGCTTCTGCCGCTTACTCTTGGCGTTGGTGAGAAGGTGAAGGTCTACAGCCATCGTTTGGGCGTACAGATCGTTCGAATTGGGTGGTATTTTCCGCCGCGATGGAGGTGGTAAAGCCTCATCTGGTGCTGCCGATACCTCAATATACTGCTTGAAAGTTCGGCGTATTGATTTCTCCGCTTTGCCGTACCAATGAGGAAAGTTCTTCCAGTGAGTTTTGAACCAGAGGAGACGTAGGTGTGGGTGTAAAGCTGTAGCAACAGCGTATATACTGACGTCAGGCTCCATGAGAAGCCTCTGGTAATAGGTGTTGATCTTCTCAAGCCCGAGTCGTACAGCAGTTTGAAAATATTCGCTGCTTTGTGGGCGATCGATCGCTTCAGTATAGGCAGCCCACAAAGCTTGAATATTCGTCAACGTTTGCCATAATGATCCGAAGCCATTGCCACTGTTATTGCCCTCAAGCCGTACGGTCATTTCGTATGGGGCTTGTAGGAAATCACAAAGCTCTTTGGCCTCATCCCACTCGTCGTCAGTAAGCCCATCAGTGAGCGGATCGTACTCGAGAGGAGCAGCAGTATCGTCGTTATCGAAGTCGTTACTCTTGGAGAGCTTCCGGATGAAGCGTCTGATTGGCTCCTTAAGCTCAAGGCAGCGTAACACCATCAGGTATACAGAATGCCAGCGTACTCCGCCGTCTTGGCGGAGGTTGAGAGTACAGAAGGAGTATATACTCTCGTCGTTGTTGTGTTCGGCTTGCATCTCTTTGAAAAGCTCTCTCCGCTTATGTGACGTACATACAGCGTTCACAAAGTTGTGAAGTTTGCCAACAACACCAAGCTCTCGGAAGAGCTTAAACTGGTCCATCGGAGCGGCAGCAGCTAGCTGCTCTTCCCATCTACTAACTCCTTTGCCGTATATTGTAGCCTTGACTACTAGATTAATTATATGGCCGGCGCAGCGTATACGGTGGTGGGGCTCGAGAGAGATGTCGGCATGGCGGTTCAAGCCCTTAATGAGCTCGGCATCATTACTTGTCGCGTTATCACCAACAAAGCAGTGGAGTTTTGGCGCGATTTGGAAGGTATCAAGTACAGAGGTAATAACGATTGCTTGCGCAGCACCAG
>QVXC01000642.1:0-14059 GCA_003501895.1 Phaeosphaeria sp. A1 3.1a | reverse complement strand
AAGTTTGGGTTGTTTTGGTGTTCCTGGTGTTCTGCGTGCATTAGGTGTTCGCGTGCATTAGGTGCACGGACACGGTACGCGAAGTCCGGCGTTACGCGACTATTGACGTTAACTTAAGACACGCGCACGGCTGTTCACCTGGAGCCAACTGCATGGAACTCTCATCCAGTTTACTACAATATACACATCGGCCATTGAAAGAAACCATTATGGAGAGGAACCGACAACACCTGTATATCTAAAAGTCTCGGAGGAGACTTTCCCATGCCCTACGCCGTGTCTTCTGATTCATTTTGGCTGGATACATTGACCAGACACCCCGTTTCACTGATCGGGCCCAAACTGCCCTCACAGTTTACAAAATCGTGGAAACCACCCTCCGCGACTGTCGGGTTATATCTTCTTGTATACAGAAGAAACTTTCGTCATTCCTCACACTTGCAGCACTCCTCTGCGCGACCGGTCCATTATTGTTCCTTCTTACATCTCGATCACCGGATCATCACCTGTGACCCTTCTCATCGAAGAAGATCACCCTTCCACAGGCTTATCGATATGTGGCAATCGCGTCGCTGGTGCTTGTCAATGCCTCGCGGCTTTTTTTTAGCGAATCACTCCTGAGGGAGCAGAGCAACATGTACATCATTCCAATGTTACCGTAGAATTTTTTAAAACCCAATGACAACGACTGGTCGCACTGTGTTAGAGTCGGCCATCGCAAACGGCTCAGCATCGCTTAGTGAACATGAGAACGTCCCTCGGACGTTCAAAAGATGGTGATTGATTTGTTCAGCTAGTAGGAGTCGACAGCGATGATTCTCGACACTACCAGCGAGGGATCAAGTACCCTGGATAGAAACTACAACAGTACACACAATAGCGGCGATGACAGTGTTGCCTTGGATCTATCACAACGTGTCAGACGTGTGCGGACAAAAGGTTTCGGCACAGCGAAAGAAAGTCAAGAAGACAAATCCATGGTCCATGATCATTGACGAGCCCAACAGTCAGACTAGTGTGCCTACTACAATTGCTCCTTCTCCGTTGCGCGATTTAGCCGGTGAACCGGTTGTGAGATCTGATGTGGACCGATAAGATCTGACGTTGTATACCTCGCCGAGCATTCCCATGGGGCGGGTACGGCCTCCCAAGCTCAGCTTAAGCGCTCGAATCATCAGTACCGGTAGCGCCCGACCCCGCCCCAAACACCAGACGGGTTACTAACTTCAACACATCATAACTCTGCCAATATGGGTTCAATTAGCAAGGCGATTGAAGCAATGAAATCGCGAGAGCTTGGAGATAATATTCCAGTCTCTAGACATGCTACAGAGTACCGTGTGAACCAGACAACACTGCGCCGAAGATGGAGAGGGGTCCAAGGGCCGAGGGAGCTGAAATACACCTCCCAACAAAACCTCAGCCCACAACAAGAGTTAGGACTTATAGAGTACATTAAAGAGCTTACTGATCTTGGGATTCCACTAATAAGAGATATGATACGAAATTTCAGCAGTGCAGTAGCAGAGAGAGACCTATCTGAGAGCTGGGTGCAACGCTTCATTGACCGAAACCGCGACCATCTCGTCTCTCGTTAGTCGACTGGTTTAGACCGCAACCGCCACGAGGCTGATACTTTAGACAAGTATGACGACTAGTTCAATCTCCTTTACTCAAAGATAGAAGAGCATAAGATAGAGCGGCGTCTCTCGTACAATATGGATGAAAAGGGCTTCATGATAGGGGTAGAACAGAGGTCGAAGAGATGGTTCAGTAAGCAAGTTTTCCTTCACGGAGGCATTCAAAAAGCTCTCCAGGACAGTAACAGGGACTGGATTACTACTCTCTGCACTATCTGTGCTGATAGGACAACGTTACCACCAGCTCTGATCTATGAGGCGATGAATGACAACATTCGGGACATCTGGGTAGAGGATATACAGCCTTGACAACACCAAGTCTACGTCGCCTCATCTCTATCTGGATGGAACAATAACCGGCTAGGTTTAGCATGGCTGAAGGACGTATTTGACGCCAATACTAAGTCTAAAGCTCGAAGGAAATGGCGGCTTCTTATCGTCGATGGTCATGGCAGTCACATAACGCGCGAATTCGTTGATTACGCTATCAAGAACAGGATCTTTCTGGCCATACTACCGCCCCATTCAACCCACCGACTTCAACCACTTGATGTGGTGATGTTTAGCCCTCTCTCCGCTGCCTATTCGTCAGAACTCCGGCAGCAACAGTATCGATCACTTGGGCTTCTTCCAGTGAAGAAAGCTGACTTCTTTCCACTGTTCTAGTTAGCATATACCCGCTCTTTCACTACTAAGAGCCTACTCTCTGCTTTCGAAGCTACTAGCATCTGGCCTATGAATATAGACGTTGTGACGGATAAGTTCAAGCCATACACTCCACCTCAAGAGGGCAGTAATACAGCTTCATCTCACCTCTCGCCAAGTGACTGGAAGCGTATGGAACGGTTGCTAGATGATGTAGTGAAAGATAGGACCAATCAGGCTGTTCAGAAGCTTGAGGCATCATTCCACCGCGTCTCAACTGAGAATAAGCTTCTACGCCATCAAAATGAGGGGTTACTTGCATCACTTGACACCCAAAATAAGCGTCAGAAGAATGGTAGAAGTCTTCCACTCAGAGAGAAGCGAAATAAGAAGGAGATAGAGAAAGGGGAGGCTGCATTTTACTCCCCTCGTTCACTGAAGAAAGCTCGGGCTACACAAGCGTCAGAGGACGCAGCAGAAGCTGAAGAAGCTCTCAAGAAGGTTGAGATGAGAGAGCTTAGAGCTTCTAATGCTCTGCATAAGAAAAAGCTTGCAGAAGAGAACCGTGAAAAGCGTATGCGGGAGAAGGAGGAGAAGGAGAAGAAGAAAGCAGCTGAAGCGCAGCGTAAGAAGGACGAGACAGACGAGACAAACCGCCAGAATGCTCTCCAAACCTCCCAAGCAGGCAAGCGCAAAGCTTCAAGACCTCTGCCTAAGCAGCAGAAGCGTCAGAAATAAGCAGGTGGTAGTGCAGCTTCAAGTGTAGCCACGAGGGCTGCATCACCACCACCAACGCGCACTACCAGACGGGGACGCAACCTCACTGTCCCATTAAAATTCAGATAGTACAAATTATTCGCAAGAGTCTATTTAGTGACACGCTGAGTTATTCTGTATATACAACGTTTGGGTATGGCTTAATAACCTCATGTTTGAGTTGCTAGTGATGTTGGTGGTCGGGCGCTACGCGAAGTCGGGCGTCACGCGACTATCGACGTTAGCGCGGAACTTTAGCGCCATTCTTCGTGCGCTCTAGAATCTCACCCACCAAACTTCTCGCGTTACCACAACTTTACAAAGTCTCCCGACTCTACAAACCTCACACTCAAACCGACAAACAGAGATACTACAAAAATCACAATGCCTATCTCCAAGAAGGACCGAGTGCGTTTTGAAACCCCAGCACTTTTGTCTCTACGTCGTTGCTGACAAAAATGCGCAGGTGCAACGCGAGCACAAGAAGGCAGAGAAGGCCGGCACGCGTGCGCCAGTCAAAGCTAACGGTCTTCCCGTCAAAGCTCCCAAGCCCACATCCATCGTACGTCCTATATAGTCCACCTCCTCGAGCGCGCCTGCCTTGTCCGTGTATCGATACATCGCGCCTGCCTCAAGCGTGTACCGCACCTTCCTCGGGCGTGCAACACGCCCGTTGGCATGCTATTCTTGGAACAAGGCTAACCTCTGGACCACAGTGCCAGAACTGTCGCCGCGAGATCGTCAACACCAATAAGCAACAGCTCGCAGACCATGCCTTGACACACCCGCAGCCGACATGGACCAAGGAGAAGTGCTGGCCGAGTGACTTCTGAGGCGAGAGCGGACAACGCCAAGTGAACACGTGGATGATAATGGGCGAGTGACCCAGCACATATGGCATGTGATCATATGGGAGCACCACGCTGTTCGGGTGAAAACCACGGCAAACGCTCGTTTGAGCATACATGTGCACGGGCAAGCGTAGGGCTGGCATGGCAAACATGGCGCATGAATACTTGAGCATGACGATAGTAATGATACCCCGACATACGGACAGTCTCTGACTACCGGAGTTGACCACTTACGAAGCAGAGTTCATCGCAAACATTCGCGCCGTATTGACCATAATCATTCCTTAAACACTACCTGACGACACCACAAATTCTTCATGCTCCTTGGGTCTGTCTTAGGTGTGCTTACCCGGCTCACCGACCTTACACCTCCCACCCAATGGACAACTTTGTAGTGTCCATACTCCACAATCTGCTTTCACCTGCCCGCCATTATACGGACATGCCTCCTTGATCGCTTTGAACGGGCCGGTACAAGCATTCTGAACATCTGGGCGCGACTTCCCTTCCTCCGTATACAACAGCTTACAAAGTTCTGGGGCATTCGCGTCCAAGGTGAACGTTGGGTCGTAGTGATTGTTGTCTGCAGGATCTTGGGTCCCTCCTGAGCTAGCCACTTGCATCCAGTTTGAATTGGTGCCGGCACAAAACCTGCTGATTCGCTCATCAGTCATTGCTATGGAGATGATTCGATCCACGTCATTAGTCCCGTGGCTTGGGAAGCACTCCGGCGTTCCAACGTGAGGATCGACAGGCGTCTTGGGGGTATTGGAAGGTGTTGGTGTGGATGTGGGTGTAGGCTTTGGTGTGGCATCGGCAACGTCATCTGGGAGAGGGCCGGAAGGTTCGATACCCATGACTTGCTGAAAATCAGGTAGTGGAGGGTCGCCAATGAGTGTCACTGTAGGCGCAGGGGCAGCTGATGAAGACGAAGACGAAGATGACGATGTCGAGGTTGAGGTTGAGGTTGGCTTGCCAGTCGTAGTTATATCAGGGTTTCGACTTGGCTGGCTGGGGTCACCGTCGCTTCCAGGTGGGTTTGAAGGGGGTGTCGCCCCTGGTGGCAGAGGAACACCGCCGAGAGGCACTGCGTTCATTGTCAGTTTTGCTCGAAGCAAGTCATTCACCCAGGCTTACCCCATATCACTCCACCAGCCCCAATGATCAGAGGAATAACAATGGTTGCGCCTCTAGAATCTGTCGTGGTTGTCGAGGTCGTCGTTACTGTTGTTAAGGTCGTATATTTGGAGATGGTGGACGGAACAAACTGCATTTCTCGGTCAGAGGATGGAATTGTGTAACGCTGTTTGCGATCGCCTCACAGTTAAAGTCACCGGAGATCCAGCTGAGTCCGTCTCTGTGAGCACAGTCGACGTTGAAGGTGGTGGTGTGGTGGGGGACCCTGGGTCTTTCGGGCCTTCAATGCCATTTTTTGGGAAGACGATGTCGGCAATAGTGTATGTGAAGCCATTCAACGACCAGGTTCCGCCCCAATAGTTGTCCTTCTGAATGCATTGTTCGATGATGTTAGTAAAAGCTTCTTTGCAATTCTCGAGAGGTTTCGTGTCGTCTTCTCGTGTAACGTTGAAAAGCATCAAGTTTGCATTGTAGGTGGCGATGTTGTTGTTCAGAGGCGGAAATCCACCAGCACAGATATTGCTATTGGGATCGTTCAGGTTGCCGGAAAGAAAGCTGGCGATATCTGCCCCGGAGGGATCTCCTTCTCTGCGGGGCTGCTTCAGGTCGCAATCTGCTCCTTCGGCGAAAGAGATGTGCGAAGCAAGAAAAAAGAATATTGATACCGCGTTGAACTTCCACATGATGGAAACAGCGTCGGCAATGCGATACTCGTGCGACGAAAATCCGATTGATCTGGAACTTCGTAAGCTTCGTTGTTGGCTTCAGGCTTCCTCTCTTCGTAGATACTACTACATACCTCGATAGACTATAAGCGAATTCTCGTTTGCATTGATCTCATGCAAATTTCAGACTTTATCTTAATGGTCGCTTATAGTAGCTCGACGCAGTGTGGAACGTCGGGGACATTGATGTTCTAGTTCGAAACTCGATCAGAGGCAGGATTGCATTCTACATAATTTTAATTTGCTATTAAAATAGATTTTGGGGGCTGTGAGGCAATTTGGCGATGGCGCCATTCAACTCACCAGATCTATGGCTGCCGGTGTTGTTAAGGTAGCTGAGTGCAGACACGAGGGGCTCGTGTTCGGCTGCTGATACGAAACTATGCCACTTACAGAAGAGATGTGCCTCATTGGTAAATTGTCAAACATTCTGCCCCCATAAGCTTACTTTCAAATTTGATCTATATCAAGACAAGATCTGAATTAGAATCGCTTCCCGGTTTCTCAGCCGTGCGGACTGACTTTGGGGCCTTTTCTACCCAATATCTTGACGAGTGCCTACGAGCAAATTTGGCATACGAAAGCCGTCAAATATCTAAACAATCCCCTGCACTTCTTCTTTCGAGATTTCACTTCGCAACAATTTCCCAGAAACTTGTCACTCTGCATATCTCTTTGTTTTTGGGGGTTGATCCCATCCTTCACCACCTCTCATGATGCGGTATGAACTATTATGTCTTTCCTTTATACACTTCCTAGTCGTCCAAGTCTCGGCATGGGCTCTGCACTCGAGTTGTACTGGAGCTACAGCAACTCGAGTGAGTAGCACTATGGACGTCGTTTTTACCGTCCTAGAATACGCTTCAAAGCGAGCACAAGATAAAAATCTTATACAAGCGGACGCGACACTTCTACGAGACCTCATCGGAGCGCCAGATGAACGCCACCAAGCGACTCTAGATCTTGCACATAGTAAGTCTCGCAAATTTGCAGCCTTGGTCCAGCAGAATTCCTGACTCCGCGATGTAGAACAGTTCCAGGGTGCTTTAGATATCACAGGAAAAAGGGAGGCACCTGATCGTGGTGTCCTGATATTCTGCTCCGATGACCATCTCACATTCCCGTCTGACGGCTTTAAAGGGGTTTATTTCGACAATGGCGATGGCAGGCAAGCGCAGGTTCGTTCCAAAGCTCCTGCTCCTGGCGCTACTGGGCCTTGCAAAGATAATCTTCGTGCTTTCACCTATCCATTTGGGTTCAAAGATGGATCAGAACCTCGTGGCAATGCCGTGGTTCTCTGCTCGAACTGGGAAGGAGGAGCAATTCCATCGACTCAGAATGTGAAGAACGAGATCAGCGCTTGGAGAACATCGGGAGACTTCAGGACAGTGACACTTGGTATCGAAGCATTGGGAAGATATCTAAGCTATATGATTATCCATGAGCTGATGCACGTCGCCAATCTACTGCAATGTAGGACTTTGCATCCAACAACATGTCGATATGAAGAATTAACAAGTGTGACAGGCCCGGCGGAGCTTCCAGATGGGCCCATCGGAGAGTTGTATGGATACCAGAATATCGCTGGTCACAAACCCGGCGACACGGGCGGCAGTCCTCCTACAGCAAACAACCGCCAACATAACGCTGATTCTTTTGCGTTCTTAGCATCTGGTATGTATCACTTTCTCGCCTCACTGTCCCCGAGGAGATGCTAACCTGTAGCGCAGCTTGGTACCTGAATCGTTACAAGTGGATAAATGGCTTAGCAGTTCTCACAAAGAAATCCGAACGCCCCAACGATACATTGTAGTTCAGAATGATGTTGATCATGGAAGGAATTTATCCTGAGATATCCAGCATATTGGACCGCAACTTCTCGTTCAAAGAAGGGTGAACAGATAGTTATGTTTCCTGTCAAAGCAGTCCCAAATATCAGACCTGAAACAACCCTACGCGTGCATATTTGACGCCAGAATCTTCTTCAGTGTAATATCGCTGTTATCCATCGCAATGTGTGACGCAGGAATGGAGATTGCGTGATGCAATCTGGAGACTAAGCGCTATTTCTAATAGGAACAGGGGCACCGCCTACGTGCAACCTAAGAGAAGTACGTAGAATTTGCGCCCCTGCTTTTGAAACATCTTTCGATTAGTTAGCTGTGACAAACATCACGTTGCCACCGAGCCCAGATTAGGCCTAGTCAGCTGAGAAGCAAGATAAGAGCAGGCAGCCGCCCGCCATGCGCCCACCCACCCACGCGCCACCCACCCACGCGCCACCCACCGTCTCCCAGAAATCGCACAACAAACATATCACACAATGGCAAACCAATCGGCCGATGACGCGAGCCTCACACCGACCACTATCGTAGACGCAATCGTTTCCCCACCACTACCACATTGGAAGCAGCTGAGCAACCTTCCCGAGCCTAGCGGCCCACTTCCCGAAGACAACGAAGACAACGACGACGATGCAATTAGTAAAAAAGGAGCCTCACAGCCGAAGGAGGTAAAAGAAGCCAATAATAGCGAGCTTGGAGATAGGGCCCGGGGATCAAACGGCAGCAGCATATGTACCACACATGAGAAGGAGGGCAGTGCATGTAAAGACAACCTCAAGTAGGCTCTAGAATGCGCATTTATTTGTGACCAAGGTTATAGGACTTACTTTTCTGCAATCCACATACCCCCAGCCCTTTGATCCCCAAAGATAAGCGGTTCTGTCCAATACAACCACACCGCGATCAAGAAAGGATTTAATACACGACGAAACTTCTTCCTAATGAGCGGATCGTGCACCGTGACCTGTAAGACGACTGCAACGCCCTGCAGTGCGAAGAACAGGAACTCTTTCCTAGGTTGCGTTGGACCCGGCAGCATATATGAGCCGCCACAATGTATGGCTCCAGATAGCAGGAACGAGAACACCATCCGCAAGAGTCGTAGGGGTTTTCTCAATTTCGGATTCGGAGTGCGAGGTATGACCATATCTGAGGCGGACTGGAATCCGAATTTGAAGTAGCTATGCCATGTTACACCCCACAAGCCTGGCATCGAATGCTCAGCATCCTTTCTCTACGGAGATCACAGTATTGGCTTACCTGCAAGGCCATACTCTATGGCAGCACCGGTCGGACCCCAGGGGCTGGGATTGTAGTGATCCATGCGAAACAGCTCCGGAGGGTCAGCGGGTCGAATCTTCTGGGCTACTGCTCCAATAACAGCCCACAACGAGTAACATGAATTGATGAAGAATATACTCGAGCACAACCAAGTCATCGTGTGCACGGCTTGGAGCTGCCATGCCGATTCTGTGCTCTGCTCTACCAACGATGCGATTTTGAGGACAGCATAGAAAAAGAAATAATCGCGAAGCACTCTCCCTGCAGCACATAGTAGACACGGTGCTTCGTAGCTCTTGCTATCTAGGACGACATTTTTGGGTTTCTTTTTCTCATCTGTGTCGGGATGTCACTTTAGCTGCATCCTTGAGCGTAGGAAGTTCGCGGTTCGGGAACTTACCTTCTGCTCCAAACTGCCAATTTACGCCACGGAAGCTGATCAACAGGTCCGCTGACCACGATAGCCTTTCCATCCGCTCGTGCGCAGGATATCGCTGCCATATCTGATCGCGGACTTCAAAATCCCCGTCGTGCTTTGGCGTTTGGTACCAGCGTCGTCGACGAGCTTCGATGGGGGGAATGTAGTGTATAAGTAGGACAGCAGACCAGATTATCATCCAGCCTTCAAGCAGACCAGTCATGAAAGCTAGGTAAGGATTTGAAATCTTGACTGTGGCGATTACTGTCCCGGCACTTCCAGCTACCAAGAGTGTTGCCAACAGTCGGGTAGCATAGCTCCGATAAACAATTGTAGGTTCGTTTAGCGCGAGAAGGAGAATGGCTGGTGGTGCAAGTACCCATGCAGCTGTTTCGAGCTGACTGGACCACATCATGTTGTGCGCACTGCTCGGGAAGCAATTGCGATAAGAACCGGAATGTCTTCATGTTTTCTTGGAGAAAGAGAGCTAAATAGGATCTTTGCCAATACTTGCGGGAAACGGCATCCTGCAACTACAAGGTAGCGTTGTGTACCTTCAAGGTATCTTGAATCCTTGGGGCCAGAATACTGACCTCAAGTGGGGCAATAAACTAGGAACTACGCATTTCTAAGACACTATCACGTACCTACAGCCTTATCCTGCAAGCAAGCAGTCGTCAAATGCACCTTTTAGTCCTGAACGAGGAAGACTCACGCACCTGTTGTGCATGCTCGGTCGTCATTGGTCGGGGTCGCAGTGTAGCCTCGTAACATCTCGCCCCAAGTCTTACATTTACCCAAGCGCAATACCCGAGACAAGATTATAACCACCAATGGGAATACGAAAATATGTGCAAGGCAACCCACTAGACGGATGAGGACGGACGAGTTGAGCTCCGGTGCTCCGGTTGAGCTCTGTTTGGCTGCGATGATGTAGACATCGTTCACTAAACATGTATGATGGTCTTGGCGACATGACGATGTAGTCAGTCAAGCTGGGTTAGAATGCCGCGGCCGGACGCGGATGAGGGACATTGTTCTTAGATAGGAATAAGGATAGCGCATTGAGGTGTGTGGAGTCGGACATATAGGTAGTGCTACGCTGAGATGGATTGAGTTGACGCGGGACTTATGTGACATTTCTTCTTAGACGATGCCTACACTCAAAACACTTGCACTATCGGGGTTTCTTATCTTGCAGTATCTATTCACTGCCCATGGCTTCTCTTTCCTCCGCGTAGGTGTGCCCTCTGTTATCGAGAGAGCTGGCATCATCACTGTGATCGTGGTAGCGGATGCGTTTGTGTACATACTATGGCGATGTTTGATCAGGCCAAGGTTCAGCATCCTCCGCGACCTACCTCAGCCACCAGTATGTTAGCATGACCTCCTATGCTCTCTACAAGGCTGAACCAAACTACAGACTTCGGGTAACTTCCTCACTGGGCATGTCAAAGCCGTCTTCAGCATGCCTCTTGGCCGCCAGATCACCGAATGGATGAACAGCATCCCGAACGATGGCTTGCTTTTCTTTCGTGGCGTCCTGGGTGCAGAGTATCTTGTAGTGACTGGCACGGAAGGGTTGCGTGACGTGCTTTTCAGTCGCGCATATGACTTTGAAAAGACAAGTGCCTTTCGACGATACACGCGACGCTTCCTGGCTGCGGGCTTGGTAGTGCAGGAGGGAGAGGCGCATAAGATGCGCAGGAAAGCTGTCGGTCCTGTGTTCCAGCCCCGAAATGTCGATGCGCTGAAGCCTTTGTTGTGTGAGAAGTCGGAGAGGTTAGTGCACGTGCTGAGGGAGGTGTGTGGTCAGCATAGCAATGCTAAGGATGAGAGTATCGTTATCGATATCTGTGACTGGTCGACTCGTTTTGCGCTCGATATCGCTTGCACCGTTGGGTTCGGAGAGGACTTTGGATTGGTTGAGAGTAGAGAAGTGCCACCAATTTTGCGCGCATACACGACCATTTTCACGGGATCAAAAGAGAAGATGAGTCAATACACCTGGCACAACACTGCGCCGGTGTGGTTGAGCAAACTGCTTCCACATAAACTGGATGAAGAGATGGATCAAGCGAGCCGAGTAATCAGGGAACTCACACTCAGGGCGGTTCAGAAACGAATGGAGCTCATACATGCTGGTGGGAAAGAACCCCAAGACTTTCTCATGGAAGTGATCATGTCGGGGAAATTCGGTGCACAAGAATGCGCGGATGAACTTGTGATTCTGATGGCTGCTGCGTAAGTGCTTCGCCGTGTTCTAATCATTCGCTGACAAATGGGATGTACAGCCACGAGAGTACCGCAGCTTTGATAGCCATGACCATCTACCGCCTCTGTGAGCACCCTGAGCTCCAGTCCACTTTACGTGATGAGCTGTCGTCTTTCGGGCTTTACGCAGGACATACGAGCTCGGTCTCAGAAATTCAGTACGAGAAGATGACGATGCTCAACGCGCTATTGAATGAGATGATGCGACTCGAGCCACCATTACCTATAACTTTGCGGAAGATTGTGCGCGACACGGTGGTGGGCGGTCATCCTGTCCAAGCTGGCACATATGTAGTGATCTCACCATATGCTATGGGCCGATCGCGCGCGATATGGGGCTCTCCAGCATCTCTCTTTGACCCATATAGATGGATCACGCCCCACGATACTGCTGAGAAAGGAACCACGGCGGATTCAGCAGCAGGCTCAGTGGAAGACCAAGCAGTTCAATCACCTCTGGGCAAGCTCAATGAGCATGGTGGCAGCGTTGGGAGTCATCAATACGGAATGTTGACATTCTTGAAAGGACCGAAGGGTTGTACAGGGGAGCGCTTTGCAAAAGCCGAGATGAGAAGGGTGATTGCCGCACTTGTAGCGGAGTTTGAGTGGACTAGTGCTCAGGCGCATGAGCCAGAGCAGACTGGTATTGTTGTGGTAAGACCGTGCGGAGGCCATCGTGTTATGTGATAAATGCTAACATTTATCCAGGTAAAACCTGCTGGTGGGATTGCGGTGCGACTGCGGCATATACAGTCTCGGAATCTGCAGTCAACATTATTTTGACCTAACCAACTTATAGCAACGAAGCCATTGAAAGTATATTGTACTCCCGTACGAGACACTACTGAACAACAAATTGCTGCTTGTGTGATTTGTAGAGCACCGAAGAATCCAACACATCGCCCATGCTAGATCCTAGAAACTCTAATTTGAAATTATTAGCGTCCAGGAACGACCATAGCTGAAGTCATCTGCATAAGCAAACGCGTTCGTCGAGAAGTTGCCACCAACAGTTGTCAAATCCTCGATGTTCCCTGCACCACCCGCGGCGATGTACATTGGAGCTTTCGGATCGTTGAGTTTGGCCGGATCAGCGATGGAGTTGTTGACTGGGAGAAATCGTTACGAATTGTGCACGTGCTCGAAGATCGCGAGGTCGACGCCATATTTGTAAAGAAGTGGTTCGATTGCAGCTTGACAAGCTGTACAAAGAGAGCTGCCTTTGGTTGTGAACTAGGGGCAATGGCCACCGACTATGACCCAAGGAATAACGGTACGATCGACTAGAGCCAGGTCGGCAGCAAGACATTCCAACGGTTGGTTGGTAGCGCCAAATGGGCCTCCAGACTGGCTGTCGTGCGCTTGCTGAGCAGCAATTGGTTAACCCTTGATACAACCATACTCGACCTGTGCAGGTACCTCATAAGAGATTATGTGCCGTACGACGTATACTATGGCATTGCGACAGATACAGCAGCACGCAGTTACATTTTCTAGAGCGCCTTAGTCAAACGCCAGGTATCATTTGACTGGGATTGCGCTGGCAAACGACTATGGATTTTCTACTGAAAGAGGTGAGCCTATTATGTGCCATGCGTCTGTCTAAAGTGCAATAAGTCAACAGCCATTATATTGGAACTTTGATGTCTCGTGTCATATTAGCAAACACCTTTGTACAGACAAGCGCATGGCCTGCTCACTGGTTGTAAGATCATGTTGAAGAGTTACTCTACTTTATGACAGATTTAGGACCAAATCTTGCAAGTTTGAGTCGTTAGTTGCTGAAGTCTGATGAGGCGAGTGCAGAGGGTGCAATTTTCATGTCACAAGGCCTAGCATGCTCTCTAGGAATGGTGAGGGCGATTGGAGAGTGATGCATCTGATGACGTAGCTGTGGGGGCCAAAACAATATCAGGAATGTACATGTGGTCGCGAGAGAGGATAGCGAATGAAAAGGCTAATTTGGCGCCCTGAAGCCCGGGACCATGCATGCATGGTAGGGATTCAAACTTGAAATATATTGTTACACAGGCAACCGAACATTATCTAAGCCCCGTCTGCGCAATGCTTAAATCTGACAAGCTCGCTGCCATCTGAGAAACGCCTGAAGCTCCGCATGAATCTACGCCCGGCACTGAAACCATTGAACATCATGCGCCACGAGACGGAACCGCACAGTATGCAGCTGCAGCCTTTTAGCTCCGAGGATTCTACTCATACTCCTGCAATCAACAACAGGCGCAAACGGCGACAAAAATGGAGAACCACCCTCTATTGGTTCGTCTTTCTGGCGGTTGTCGTTCTCTTCATTAACATAGGTTTTCTTGCATGGGCCGTTCGCGGCAGAGGTACTACTGGTCCGCTGGGAGTAAAAGTCGGCGTAATGTAGATACTAAGCGAGTCGCGTAACGTAAGCAACCACCTGGCGCACGCTACCATCTAGCGCACGCGCCCCGCACCACCACCCAAACACTCCCTAAACTTTGAC
>QVXC01000641.1:0-14074 GCA_003501895.1 Phaeosphaeria sp. A1 3.1a | reverse complement strand
TTAGGGTAGGCTGGAGCCAATCAGCGACTGGAGGGATGCGACCCGGGGGCAACCCTCCGTCGTGCTCATATGGGTAGGGAGGGTATTCTTTTTTGGTGGGACCCAGTGCATCATATATGTACGGCCAATCAGCGTACTGCAGGTCGTGTAAGCAAGACCCGCGGTACTCTGATTGGCTGCGCCTTATATTCGGCGCAACACGCAATGAACCCAATCTCGTCTCAGATCAGACGAACAACACAGAACAATCAATCAAGTCATCATACCCAATTCAGATTTCATCTTTCAATCGTTCCAAATCTGACACATAGATTGCTTTAGTACTGTACTCATGACCTCGCCATATTCTGCCGAAGGCCGGGCACACTAACCTCTGTAGCTGCTCCATCCTCACCGAGATAAATTACTATCTCGTCTACCAACAGGCCACCGTGCAGCCACGCCCCATGAGTGAACCAGGTATAGCAAGCATCCTCGAAGATACTCGTACTGTTCATATTGGAAATGCCCCGAAACGCCACCCGCCAACGGTTGACCGCTCCGATGGGATAGATCCTGACGTCTGCATCAACCGCTTCCAGCGTCTCAGCGCCAAAGAACTCAACCCAGGCATCCGACACGGCTTTGCCACCAGTAGTCCAGCTCTTCACTTTAAGACCCGGCCCGTCATCGACGACCAGCTCGATCGACGATTCACCACCACCATAGCGACCAGCATAGTTTTCCTTGGCCTGCTCTCGTCCCACGGTGTCGAAATGCGGGACTGAGTAACGTACAAGATGGTCGAGTAGAGCTCGCAGCGCCGGATCGTCGCCCACACCAGCCACGTTGACGGTGTAGCCGAGCTGATACTCCGGAATGACGGCTACGTAGGCGTTATAGTAGCCCGATCCGCCGGGCATGGTGTATACGTCGACGGGTCTTACTCCTGAGTCAAGGCCAAGGCTTGTGGGACGTACGACGGTCCAAGGCATGCCGACAGATACGCCTCTTGAAGAGGAGGTGAAGGATGCGGGCTTCAGCCATTTAGCCGTGTCGGTACTCGAGAGTAGCTCGTTGTTGAGGAGGCCGCGAACAAAGCGAGTGAGGTCGTTCGGCGTTGCGAACATGCCAGCTGTCCTGTGAACGTTGGCAGTTAGCACGGATGCTCATTCCAAAGCAGGCGTTGAGTGAGTCAGAGTATGACTGGACTGCTAGGGCCCTGTCTGACTTACCCATTCATCTCTCCTATGTCCTGAGTACCGAGGTGATTGACCTCTCCGGGAATAACCATGCGCGATGCGTCTTGACTGTCTAGACCGGTCGCCGAGCTCAACCCTAAAGGGCCCGTGATGCTGTCTGCGATAACGTCTCGAAGTGATTTGCCTGTGAAGGACTCAATGGCGTAGCCAAGGATGATGAAGGCATAGTTCGAGTATGCCGGAGTACGACCGGCAGGCCATACATAGTTGGTAAAGAGCGCTCCTTTGAGAAATTCTGGAATCGGCTTCAGTAAGGAGCGTGAATGACAGCGCGTTCACATGGGATTGCTTACCGGCTCGCGTGGCGCATAGGCCAAATTGTACGGAATTGCAAGTAGGGAAGCCATCGGGGACAGTAATGTTTACCGGCATGCCAAGTTCGCCCTGTAGGAACTCAGGAGGTCCCCGGAGAGAGGTGTCGAAGGCAAAGCCTGGTAACGAAGAGTCAGCTGTGGTCTTCTTGGATCGTTGTCATTTCACGATCGTCGTACCATCACGCGGAGCGCCAGACAAATGGCTCGCCAGCATTCGCAACGTCGTATTCTCGAAATTCTTCGAGCCTTCAAGCTCAGGTACATGCTTGGTGACGAGATCGTCTATATCCAATCCTTCCTGGAGCAACGCAGAGAGGGCGGTAAACAGTTTCGTCACCGAGAAAATGCGGTAGACTGTGTCGCCATTGACGTTGCTGACGCCGACTGTGGTGTTGACATTTGGTGCCGTCCAATGGTATTGGAAAATGGTATCTTCAGTCGTAGTTATTGTGACCGAGTAAGAGGTAGAAGACGTGTTGAAGAGGATTGCTTCCCTGTTTAGTCGATCCAGGGCAGCCTCCAGCGGCTCAGGGTCGAACACAGGGGCGATGGAAAGGTCGGGAAGTGGAAGCAGTGGGATGCCTGCTGGAGGACAATACTCCGTGGCTGCGGCCAGACTCGCGCACACAAATGTTGTTGTTGATAGCAGATACCGTTTCATGTTGGGATCGAAGACAGTGAATGAGAAAGATCTTCTTTTGAAGTGAGAAGTGTTGCATGAAACTGATAGCGGAAGGTGATGAGCTTTTGGTAGCTGGAACAACAGAGCATACGTTAAGCTTATATACTATGCTCCAACTGCGATCGGGCAGAACATTTCAAGATCTAAGCCGCGATCATAGACACTCGTCTTGCCAGTATCGACACTTGAGCTGTACCTTGCGATCTCGTTGACCCGTGCCACGTCGCGATTACGTCCCATAGCAGCATAGTTGCTCCTAACGTTATGCATGCAGATGTATAGCCAAGAGATCGTTATGGAGAGCCAGCTCGGTATAGCAACGTCTTCGATCTGGACCTATTCATCGAAACACAGCAAAGTAGTGAGCAACAAAGGTGCCAAGATTGGGTCCCGACATCGCGGTTTCGTCCCATAACAGCATGGTTGTCCCTAGCGTGACTTATGTAGATGCATAGCCACGAGATCCTTATAGGGCAGGTGGACCAGTTTGCTAATGTTCTCGATCCGGACTTTCTATTCGTCACAGCAAAGTGGTAAACAACAAAAGTGCCAAGACCGGGTCCCGACGTCGCGGATTCGTCCCGTAACAGCATAGTCGTTTCTAGCGTCATGCACGCAGATAGATCCTTGTGGAGAGTCCACGCAGCTTATTAAAGCCCCTAACCTGATTTCTGTCATCAGTCATGGCGAAGTGGTATGCGGCAGTAGTTGATTGATTGATTGATTGATTGATTGATTAAGTCCTACTCGGTTTCAGCCGCGTTTTCACCGCGGCTATGCCCGGAATGGCTAGCGTAGCCAACAGCCGACGCGGCAGTAGTGCCGAGACCGTTGTGCCGTAATCGTGCCGCTGAGATGGTATGTAACGTGCTTGCTAAGCCCCTGGGTTTCGACCCCCGCCATGTTCGCCGCATTACCACGCTTGCTGATTCAGGTAAGCGTTGCGCCTGTGGCCCTGAGCACATGCGATGGCCGTACGACAACCATCTTGGTGAATGCCACAGAAGTGACAGAACCCAAGACAAGTGCTCAACAGGACAAAAAATCGACCGATCGTGTAAGGTAACGGCCGTTACATCTAGGATTTAGTGTAGACTCGCAAGCCTCCCTACAGAATCCGTCTGGCTCATGACACCATGACTTCTGTTACGTGCGGAACACGTCTTCTGAAGATAGCTAAGCCCTTTAGACTCGCTCAATTAGACAGGAAGACTCTCTAGCCTTAGCGAAGCACCCGATCGAAAGCATGATGTACTGTTCTATAGATGTGAGCATGGAACGAATTTGAAATCTTGAACATGTTTCTATCGCGATAAATTCACACAATTTCAACAGTACAAACAAGCACTTCTGCTACACTTAAGCACTTCTGCTACACTTCAGCACTTCTGCTACTCTTTAACAAACAAGTACTTCTGCTACTAGCACATCATCTCACGCAGCAAGTCGAAACCCTAGGCCCGGCCAAGATTGACGACGCAATCTGCATCAACAGAGCCCGCAACAATCAATTAAGTGGGTCCCAGAAGAGCATAATTGATTGATTGATTACCTCTTTAGGCGTAGTAATTACCTATAAAGGTTTAACTCCTGCCCAGATAGGTAAGTGGGTCTCCAGGAAAGTCATGATTGATTGATTGTTGCGGACTCTGTGCATCAACATGTCTACAGAAGATCTACAGCTTTACCAGAATCCCACCAACGGCCTAATCTATAGCTACGGTGGCGACACGGCCAATTGCACGATCTCTGTCTGCCCCATCGAATTGAGTGTGTACGGCTACCGTCCATCACTCCCATTCTCTGCTGCCCTGCTCGCCTTGTACAGCCTCGCGATCGCTGCTCATATCTACCTTGGAACTCGTTACAAGAAATGGGGCTTTATGGCTGCTATGGTCCTCGGTTGTACCACCGAGATCATTGGCTATATCGGAAGGATCCTCTACAACCGAAACCCATGGAAAGAGGCTGGTTTCATCATTCAGATTGGTCCAACGCCGTCGCTCACCTGGCTCTACAAATCGACTAACAGATCACAGTGCTCATAATTATCGGTCCAGTCTTCTTTGCCGCTGCTATCTATGTCTTGATCTATCAGATCGTCTGTTACGTTGACCGCTCTGCTTCACGCGTCAATCCAAGGCTTTTCTACTGGGTTTTCATCCCGGCCGATATTGTCAGTCTGATCCTTCAGGCTGTAGGTGGCGCCATGTCGACCTCGTCAAACGGGAACTCCTCTACCGGTGTTAACATCGCATTAGCCGGTCTGGGCTTTCAGGTCGCCACACTCACATTCTTTGCGGTTTGTGTCATTGACTACATGTGGTGCAGTCGACGTTCCTGGACAATTGTGAACCTTTCAACACGCTTCCTCGTGTTCTGTGTTTTCCTGGCCTTGGCCGCAAACCTCATCTTGGTCAGATGTGCCTACCGGGTCTACGAACTTAGCGAAGGATACTCTCGTGACAGTGAGGCGCTGCGCGACGAGGCCATGTTCAACGGCCTCGAAGGAGTGTAAATACCCCGTCATCCCCAATGAATCTTGCTGACACTCTTTCGCAGTATGATCATCCTTGCTGCATGGTGTCTTGTAGCTGGGCATCCTGGCTTCGTCTTCAAGAGTGATATCAGCCTGTCACGCAATATTTCGGATGGATTATCTCCGGATGAAGAGTCAAAGCCTATGATGGATCCAGCTGTGTAGGTGTTGTATTGACTAGACTCGATCATGTATCACACACGAGACTCTCAGCAGGCTAAAGAGGAGAGCTTGAACGCAGGACACTTGACAAGCGATTGACCGTGGAGCAAGTCAAGAAGTAGATTTTCAGGTGGCAGCAGTAATTCGAACATGAAATGAATGGGCACAAGGGAGTTAAGCAGCGTGCTCTGGGCGTCAGGCGCAAATGGTAGAATGGGAATTCTTTGATGTTTAGGTACAGCTTACTATATATAGAGCTTTGGTTTCTGTCCTACTTAATGCTGATAACATTCTCTTTTCAACAGCTACTTTCAATGACTTCAGTCCCTTCCGTAGAGCTGCGGACATGTCTGCTACTCTTATGCTGATGCATAGTGTAACATCGAGAATAACACGCCTAGCTTTTCACATTCATACTTGAATCAGATGGGTACAACCCTTATTCTGGAAATGGATGCATATGATAGAGGTCAATGTGATGGATATAAGTCAGTATATGATTGCATACTCCAAATGATCTCTATGCATTCTGAGTCTCAATGACATAGCGACAGAGAGAATTGTAACCCTCCAGAACAGCCTTCTATTCCTTCGATGCTGGATTGCCGCTGAGATCGCAAATATGCCGCCCACCCTCAACAAGAGCAATGTCGGTATCTATTCCAAGCTCCTTCAGCAACTCGTACGTTCCTTGAGATTGTTGCCAAGGAATCAAGTCATCGCTTGTACCATGAACAAAGAACGTCGGCGTCCTGTAGTTTCCTCTCGCAATTTGTGCGCGTGGACTGGCTCGGATGATCTCTGTTAAGTCAGGCTGCGGGAGAGCGTTCCAGTCTCGCGGCCCTAACTTTTCGGCCTGCTTCCTACTGGGGAGGCCGCCAAGAATGACAGGAAATGTCTGTGCCTTCCAATTAATGTGTAGCACGATATGGCATCGGGAATTAGTGCGGAGACGCGCATCGTGGAGCGGTTCCGATGCACCAACGAGGCCATAACTCGTGATTGGTTTATCTTGTATGGCTTCAAGTACATCGTACTCCAGGCCCTGATCAACCGCGCCGTCAGACCTGGCAACCATCCATCCAGCCAAGCTGAGGGCGTTCGGCTGGATGGATTGAATGGGCTTGGCATTAAAAGCTCAGCTGGATGGGAAGCTTAGGTGCTTGATTCCCGATTAGGAAAGTTATATATATTTTTAGTGTTAAGTCTTAGTCATCGTCCTATATATCTAGGTCAACGTCGTCGTCACCTATCCACTTACTAGTCTCGTACAAAGTGTCTAACTGATCGTCTGTAAGCGTTGATTAGGCGACTATATCGTCGTCATCGCTGCTACCAAAGCCAGCTCGTCTCCATCGTCGTACTGAGTGTAGTGCTGCCAGAAGCTCCGGCGATTTACAGCGTCGGCGCGGCTCTAGTAGATCTCCAAGCTCACTAAATACGCGCTCACACTCACAACTCGAAGCTGGGATAGAGAGTATATCTAGTGCGAGCTTACTGAGATTAGGGTAGCGATCGCGCAGCCCTACCCAGTATCGTATAGGATCAGTACCCTTCTCGACGATTGGCTCACAGCGCTTCCACTGCTCATACTCATCCTCCTCTCCACCCGTATTGCTATGTATAGAATCGACAAAGCCATCAATCGCGTCGTTGATATTATCAGATATTATCAGTGCGCGTGTGCGGCGAGGCTTTAGTAACGACTTGTAGTCTCCCCACAAAGCCTGAAAATTGCGGTTATTGAGCTCTAGCTAATCAGGCTTCTTAGCCCACGCCTGATCGCAGTAGTGTTTGTAGCGAGGATGGAGTATCGTAGCAGCATAGTAAGCTGGCGAGTGGTCAAGCTTGGTGTAGTATTCGCGTGCTTTGATAAGCGCTGCGCTGAGATTGATGGGGAGGTGATCCTCGGGCGCCTCGTCGTGTACGTCGAATTGGACTTTCTCATAGTGTTGTAGGCAAGATTCTAGTCGACCGAGCAAATACTCAAACACAGGTATCACCTTAGCGATCGCGCCAAAGCTATACTCGCCATGTCCCTCGAAGCGCTTCGTACACTCTTTGAGTGGCTTAAGAACCTCTATATAGTCGGTAAGAACAGCCCAATCAGCAGCTGTAAGGCCATCTGATCTCATCCACCGCGGAGCGTCAGGCCGTTTGTTGTTCCGTGAATCGGCGTAGGCGTCTTCTTTCCGAATATTTTCAATATAGGAATTCGCGTACGCGTTGATAGCTGGCTGGAGCCGAATAGCTCGCTCAAAACAGTCGTAGTATGAGTTCCAGCGTGTAACAACGGGCTTAACGGGCTGAAGTATTTCAAGCTTATCTGTATTAGGTAACTCGCGATAAGCTGTACGCTGGCAGTTCGCGAAGGCCTCATATTGTTGTGGTGTTTTGATATAGTTGACGATGCCGAGAAGTACGCCTAACGGCCCATCCCGTCTCCACTCGCGCATAAACTCAACCTCGTCAGCGAGCTCAGCAACCCCCTCGTTGTTGTATGAGTCTAAGTCTCTGCCCCAGAGCAGCATCTAGCCAATCAGATTGATCGTATGGGGACCGCAGCGGAGGCGTCAGTGTGTACGATCTAAGTTGGACTTGCGCGCGATCGCGGCGATCGCGGTGTCGTTGTTAGCAGCATTATCAAGGACAAAATAACCGAGTGTGGGCGCAGTTATATTGAACTGCTCAAAGACAGATAGTACAGCCTTAGCTAATCGCTCACCAGTATGGGCGCCTGTGAGGTGAGGCAGCCTGATAGGCAGGTCTCGAAGCTTGCCACACGGGCTGACATAATGGGCGACGATACTAAGAAACCCGCGTTTGCCACCTTTTGTTGTCCAGCCGTCAAAGCTTATATGGATCTTGCTGAGCGATTCTGACAGCTCGCGAACGACGCGAGGCCTTAGCCAGTTGAACAGGCGTATAATGTATCGTGAGACGCTGTTGTGGGACCTCCACAGCGCAGCTTCTGCGAGTGGGTTAGCCATGGCAATAACGCGTCGAAAAGCTAGTGTTTCAAGCTCAGAGGTGGGGTGGTTGTTCGCGACCAGCCACTCTACTACAGCGTATCTGAAGCGCTGATTACTGAAGCCGTTGATCTGATTAGCTATAGCTTGTGAGATAGGGATCTTCGCGGCGGTAAGCGCGTTGTGAACACTAACTGAAGACTTGTATGGTGCTACTATACGATAGCCAGGCTTATCCTCACTAAGATGGCGCACAGCAGCTGAACAGGCAGCGCTTGTATTGTATACGCCTCGACCGAGATCCGTAAGCTTGTGTTTGTGACACCAATGGCATACCTAAAATATGCGGGTGGGGTGCTTGCGGTGGGCGACGCGATAGCCATAGCGATAGACCTAGCTTTTCTTGTGTTTATGGGTCACGATAGGCTTCATATACCGCGGAAGGCGACTCTAATCGATCCTGTCAAAGTTGTCCTCGAGATAGGCGTCAAAAGACTCATCCTCATGAGCGTCGGGAGCTTTAGAAGAAAGCGCGATTGTAGCTTGCTCGCTGCTGTTGTTAGTAGGCGCAATAATAGCGTCTTCAGGTTGCGACTTACGTAATCGCGACTCAAAAGTATGTATATATTGAGATTAAGGCGGAGGAGATGGAGCAGATGGCTGAGATGGCTGAGATGGCTGCGAGTCGACAGCGATAGGCTGGCTCGCAGTGCCGCGCGCGCGCTTTTAGGGGCGAGAAGACGCGCTGGCGGTGTTAGAGACGCGCTTTTTAGTAGGTGGCATAAGGGCGGCAATAAGATAAGATATACAGCAATAGATTTGCAACACTAAAAAATAGATAGTGTATTATAGACGATAGAGATACAGGTAGAGTATACGATATAAGACGACGCGACGCGCTAGGGAGCTAGGTAAGTTAGCTAAGTTAGGTATTACTAAGCAAGCTACGACTGCAACACTAAAAATAGCTTAGTATAGAGCTTTTACAGCTATCTGAGCTGCCTCACAAGCTGCCTTGTCTCCAAAATCTACTCAATACTCGACGTAATCAAGCTACCCAGCCGAATCAAGCAGCCAGAAAGCTTCGGCTGGATGGATTGGGTTTTTTATATGAGGTTCAGCTGGATGGATTGAATGGGCTTGGCATCAAGCTTCCCATCCAGCTATCAAGCTGGCTGGATGGTTGCCAGGTCTGCTTGGAAGCAAGTCCACGAGCATTGAGGGTGGATCCGAGGAGCAGAAGACCAACGATAGTCGGAAGACTCGACGTACTCAAAACACTTGCCAACATCTGTTCGCAGCGGATGAAGAATCGACGTCCGGCCGTCAGAGGCTGCGAGAGGTCATCTCTGACTTCGACCCGATCCGAAAATTTGCTGACGGACGCAAAGATGGCGCTGAGAAGTAAGTCTGAAGACCATGGCCCTCCATTTGCGATGTCTCTCATGATTGCAGGCCGATACGTCAGTAAGAAGGTGTGGTGTTGACGATTCCAGTGGAGATCCAATAGATGCAGGGCTAGTTCACTAGATTCTCCTCCTATAGTAGACATGTTTTCAAGGCTGTGTTCCTTTTGGCGCTGAATAGCGGCATTCGCTATCAATTGATAACGCGAAACATCGGACGGCTCGCTGTCAACGGACTGTGCGTATTCTACGGGGCTGGGCCATATAGAGCGAAGGTTGGACCATAAACACCAACATGACCACTCTCGTCCACTGATAAAAAATTTGAGTGGTCGTATTCTTCCTCATCAGAGCTAGCTTCGCCACCATCGTCCCGTTGCACGGTGGTCCTTTGCTTATTTCGGGCCGTCGTTTGCATCGAGGTATTTATTGTCGGTTGGAAACTAGGTTCCTCGGGTGAAGTACTCCTCCATTCTCGACGCCTATGGGTTTTAGTATTAAATTCCGTTCGTCTGCGGAAGCGGCCTTAAGCGCGATGATGCATCGTTCGAGTGCTGTCCTTTCTTGAAGCAAAGCCTTCATGAGGGCTTCCGAAGGCCTGAAACACTCTTAACAACAAGAATCAAGACGAACAAACTTGTAATAAACTCGCCTTCTCTTCGGAGGCTCTAACGAATAGATGCAGTGGCGGTCGTGTGTCACGCACGCTCCACATCGGGGTCGCTGAGTATTGCATTTCGTTTTTCGATTCCGGCAAAATTGACATGCCCGTGCCAATATTTTCAACCGAGGCGCGTCAATGTTCTCTGATGTGGGCGCCCGACCGGGCGAGGACGTTTGCATTGTGTTGCGAATTTGTCAAGTGCATTCAAAAAGGTGGAAGGAGCCGAGAAGCCCCGCGACTCTGCGAGGTTTGGATTCGGCACACGGTACCGTAGAACCGAAGCAGCTAAATTGACGTATCAGGAACTAACAATGTGGCTTGAGCCTCAAAAGCTCTAGAATAATGATGAAACGCCTCAGCGACATCGCTACTGTCACCGGAAGCTTCTTTGACCTACTTCAATAACTTCGAAACTATCGTCAGACCTGGATAGCTCAGCAAGAGCATATCGGTCGAGCCTGATGACGAGCACAATTTAGTGGTGGTTCGTAGTCAGCAATGTATCTTAGAATAAAGAATTATATATACGTCGTAGATAGTTGATGCTATCAGATTCAGGTATAAAGTCCTTCGTTCCGAGAAACTCATCTCTAAGGATAGATAACATCCATGTAGTCATGCATACCAGGTGAGACCGACTGGCCGATGCGAGCCCTTCATCGTGCAGACCATTCGCGAGCTCTGGTCTAGTCTCTGTAACGATTATGCGATTCATCGTTCCCTCACCCGGTCGCAAAAAGCGGCCACGGTCTAGGATTGGGACGACAGTTACGCAGAGGGAAGACACAAGGCTCCGCGCTCGGTCGAGTATTGCAAGATGAATAGCGATTTTCGGATGCATGCCATTGTTGTGTAAGAAACAACTTGTGCAGTGTAGAAGCTTCAGGACCAGCACGTATGTGCAGATGTATTGACCGAAGATGAAAGCCTTCTCTACCAACGATGCGTCACTCGACCTTTCGAAACTCCCGTAGGGTAAGGGAACAAAGGGTGATGAAAGCTCACAGGATACCTCATGCCTGAATTCTTCGAGGCGGCTGCACAAAGCTTTGGCACGAGCAGCGTACGAGGACACGCAATCTTCTCCTGATGGTGAGCTCGCGCCTGGGGCATGTCCGAAGGAGACCAGTCTTTTCAAGCACAGAACCTTCCGCAAGATGTGTTGTACAGTAGATGCCATGCTCTCGTGTGCCGATGCCACCTCGGGGAATGTGAAGATAAGATCTTGGTTCTCGATTCCGTCGGCAGGCCATAGCGCATCCAGCAAGACATGGCTTCTCGTTGCCACATATAGCGATTGCGATGCTTCTGAGTCGAAGACTGTAGATCTACGCTGTCGTATGAGTGCGAGAGCGCCTCTCAGGTGAGGGCGACCACGATGGAGTGTAGCATTCCGGTATTGTTGGGCGAAGTCCAGGCATAAGATGGCCATGAGCGTCTCGTCTCTCAAACGCTGGAGCGGATCTGACAATGCTGTACCAACCGCCCGGACAGCAACGAGCTCAGCTCCAGTGATCAGAGGCTGCACATAGTCTGGGGCGTGGTGGATGGTGGCAACGTTGAGTGCCATGACTGAAACAGCAAGAGGCAAAGCAGATGAAGGCGCCGCAGAGTTATAGAGAGGTAATATATGGTCGAAGTACTCGTTGCCCATCGGCCACTCATTACGTGTTCGAAGTAGACATTGTCGGAAGAAAAAGGCTGTTGTCACATCGTGTGGACTGGAGTGCACTTGCGGGGGCAGTGTAGATGGTTGCGCGGTTGCTCGCTTGCTGTGGCGCGCAAAAACGGCCTTGCTTTCGTCCTTGAAGACAACACCGTTGGAGTCACGGTATCCAGGGCATATCTGCCCACGCATGATGCACTTTCTGCATGCCGGTCTCGCTTTGTCGCACCCAATGCGGCGCTCTCTGCACGCTTGGCAGCCTGCGCTAGGCCCGCGGTTCACCATCGTCTCGTATCGTCTCGTTGAGGCCCTGACTGTCGGTCGCGTCAGCGGGAGTGCACTATCCGCAGGCCGTGGTAGATTGTGTCTGATACCTGGTGGACTGTAGTCTGAAGTGTTGATATCTCGCACGCCAGGACGAGGACTGCGTGAGATTCGGTGCCGCACGGGCTTCCGCTTTGCTTGTTTCGGTAGATGTTGCGAATGAGGTTAGAGCGCGATGCACAACATTCCCGTCATCGTGCCAAGGTAGAGATGGCTTGGCTATGCCATATTTTTGGCAGATAGACGGCAACACCGTGCAAAGTAATAGCAGTGTTCCGGACGTATCGCAAAATCGAACGTACTTGGTTTAGCTTAGACCTGCAGGTCGCTGGCCACCACGCAGTCCAGCTATATACACAGCACGATGCATAGCAATGCTCCGATCGTATCGCGAAATGGAGCGTACTTGGTTATCTCAGACCTCCAGGTCGTTGGAAACCATCAAGTATCTATTTTCAAAATGCTGCTGTAAGCCCAGGGCACCTTGCACGGTCACGTGGATTATCCACCAGCCAATCAGCCCACCACTTCATGTATATAAACCTACGTCACAGACCTCTCGATCATGAGATCACTACACAATACATCTTACATCATATATTAACCGCCTTTTGGCTTACAGTTATAAGCCTGGCCTAATCCGCTCTACCTACCTACCTACTAAGCTTTCTACTAAAGAGAGCGTCGCGGTCAGCATGTCGAAAAATACCGTCACATCCGACCTCGTCCTTGACGGCCCGAGCTACTGGAAACTGTGGATCTTTGTTGTTAAGCGCATCGCTGAAGCAAGTGACGTATAGGAATATGTTAACCCTGATTAGCTCTATCGTCCACTCTAGAAGCCTGAGAAGCCTATTAGACCAGCACCCACTATCAGCGCTGATGGATCTCTACCAACTCAGCCTACTCAGCACGCTCTCATGCAGTATAATCAGAATCTTAGCAACTACTACAAGGACATCAAAGAATACAGACGCCTGAGAGATAAGTTAGGACAAGTCGAAGCACACATCACTAAAACCATACAGCGGGATCACCCCTATCACATCAAAGACAAGCTGTCTATCTATTATCAAATCAAGACGCTCCAAGAGCTCTACTCTCCCACAACGGCTGATTAAGAGTACCGCGTTCAAAAGCGTACGAAGCAGCCAAAACACTACACGCTCGCCGATTAAACATCGAAGATTGGTGCAGCGAATTCCTCACAGCCTACAACTGGGCAAAGCAGCTCAGCTTGCCTGAAGTACACGGCTTCCGAGCACACAAGGATCTCGTACGAGCTATTAAGCAAGTTGATACTGCATACGCTGCAAGTGCCTCACTCAATATCTTCAAAGCTGAAGAGACATGGAACTTGAACCACAACACACCCATACTAAACTAGTCTCAGCTATCTACTGTCCTCGCAGACTTCCTACGCTATCACCGTATAACTCACTCAAGGAAGACGAACATATATGGAGGCGTATTTAGAGCTACACTGAATGGCCATGAATCTCCGTACAAGAGAAAGAGACTAAGAGGCGACAAGAAACCCTTAAAACCCTGCCTCTGTGGAGACAACTACTTCTGGGGACTATGTCCATACATCGACACAGCGCTCAGAACACGAGGGTTCGTCAAAAACCCTGAAAAAGCTAAGAAAATTGCTGTATTTGAGGCTGCAGATACAAAAGGCATCCTGAATAAAATTAGAGAAAAGAACTAACGCTGCAAGAAGCTAAGAAGCAAGGATACTGATATAAGAGCTGAAGCTGATATGATAGAAATTGACGCCGGCGATCAACCTACAGATCGATCCACACACGAGGCATACGCTGTCTTCTTATCGGCGTTCAACAAACAGCTATCGCTCCACGACTATCCGCTTCTCCACTCATGGACGCTGGATCCGGCCACAGATATCCACATCTGCAACAACCCCGCCGAGTTCCACTAGAAAGCTCCGGCAGCAGACGACGACATCGTACTAGCAGGTGGTTCAGAAACTCCTATTCAAGCGTGGGGAGAAGTTACAATACCCCTCTCAACACCAGGCGGCATCAAGACTACTACGCTGAAGCGAGTAGCTCTCATCCCATCCTTCTTCACTAGCCTTGTCTCT
>QVXC01000640.1:0-14122 GCA_003501895.1 Phaeosphaeria sp. A1 3.1a | reverse complement strand
CCCCCACACTCCCCATCTCCTCCCCCCTCCAATCCTCCGCCACCACCCTTCTCCACCAAACCTCCGCCCTCGCGCGCTCCCTCTCAGACCTCGAGGCCTCGCTGGGCCCCCTCGCAAACGACGCGAGCGCAACCGACGAGCAGCTGCGTGCTGTGCTGCACCAGACAAAGGATGTCAAGGAGCGGATCGAGGATATGGGGCTGTATGTCGAGGAGGTGAAGGAGGTGGCTTATTATGTTGGTGAGATGTTGGGGGAGGGGGGATAGGGGATGGGATGGTTTGATATGAGGTGGCATGGGTGAGAAAGAGCATGGCATTAAGGTGATGGACATGGCGATATCTGGGGAAGAGGGCTCGGATGCGATGCAGTTCATAGACCAGGTGTGAGATGCCAGAATTCGCTTGTTGTCTAGAATGCCTGAATACATTGTTTTGTTTTCTTCGTGGAATTGCTTTGTTACATAATTGACCCGAAGTCCTTTTCAATCACACACACTGAGCCCATCGAGCATTTTTCCAGGGGCAGCAGTGCTGCCAGTTACGCCCTCGCCATGCCCGTCTAAATGACCATCCACCTCGAAACACAAGGCGCCAGTAAATGCTTGCAAAAGTATGCTATATGTAATCATGTACACGTATCGAACGAATCTCACAAGGCGAGAATTGATGGGCTGCGACGTGCAGCCTCGGGCGTCTCACGGACGACCTCGTCGGAATTGTCCTCAGCCATATCCATAGGATCATTTCCTTGCGCATCAACATCCATGGCATCTAGATCTGGCTCCGACTGTCTCCGCTGAAGTGACGGTGTTGCAGGTCCTTCAACGTTCGCTATCGCTACCGATTCGGCTCTCTGCGCATCGTCTGCATCAAGTTCGGCGACTAGCTGGCTCCCGACAAAGTCGTCCTGGGCTTGCTGGCTTTGGGACTTTGCGACCTGTGGAGAGAATCCCGGAATCTCTTCAAGAGATGGCTCATGATGCAACGCAAGTGCCTGGCGCGGCGATTTGGCACGTTGCTTGTGTGTAGTCGACGACCTCACCTTTGCACGCGGCGGCGATCGAAGACTCGCGTGACTTGCTTCCTGTGAATCGGGAATCTCGATAGGGTGGTCCGAATGTCCATCCGTACGACGCCTCTCAGGTGATTTCTTTTTGGTGTTGTGCTTGCGCTCCATCGTCTCCAGTCTAGGTGTCGACTTCGTTGGAGGGTTCTTATGCTCGACGTCATTCATCGGGTGCGTCGCCCTCTCGAGCGTACTGGCAAATCGATTTTTCGACCCTTTCGATAGCGAAGGTTCCGCAACCTGCACTTTCTCTCGACCTTCCTTCACTGGGGACGCTTTTCTCGGTATGCGAACTTCTGGATGCGTTCGTCTGCCATGAATTTGGTCCTGATGCGGTGATGTAGGTTCTGTCTTGGTAGGAGATGCTGACCGTACCGCACGAGATGATGCTTTCCCTGGAGATACAGCCTCCTCGGTCTTCTTGAATGAGATAGGGGAAGCTAGGCGAGGTCTGACAGCTGTCGAGTCACCTTGTGCCATTGAAAGGTCGGGATCTTTCCAAGTAGATGTCGACAATGGAGGCACTGCGCACGACTTCTCCGCATTCGTAAGTGGTTGCTTCAGGACAGGCGATAGCGGCTCGGGTTCGGAGGCTTTGGTGTTAGCCTTGACGGGTGATGACACCTCCGCCACTGCGTTTTTCTTGCCCTTCTTCTTCTTGGTCGGCACCGCCAGCTCCTGTTCCTCTGCTATCGCGACTATGATATCACGGAGATTGTTTCTCATCTCCTTTGGCTTCAACTGTGGCCAATCTGCATCTGGCGTCATTTCACCAGTGAGCAACTTCCGCGTGAAATCGTCAGGGTCTTCGAAGAACTTTTCCGCGTACCCAAGCAGGTAGACACCACAATCAGAGAAGTTACTCTGCGTAGGAATCTGGTCACCTTTGGGATACAACCCTCTTTCCTTGATATTCGCCTCCATTCCGCGTTTCGCCTCGCCTTCAGCAGCAATCCAGTCCTTGAGAGCTCGTACTGCGTGAGTCCGCGTCTGACTTAGCGAGTCCAGGATTACGACGACAGGCTGCGTAGGATCCCTCTTCGGTACCATCGAGCGACGTTTCTTCGATTTCTTCTTCTCTGGTGACGCATGCAAATTGGAAAGCACGGTTTTAGAAGTGGGCTGAGGATCGAAGATAGATGGTGTGGCACAAATCGCACCTTGCTGTGGGGATGTTACTCTGGGCAAGCAAGCATTGGTCACCTCTGACTGATTTTCCGTCGTTTGGATGGCATCAGGGTCGATGAGATTGAGGTTGGACTCTTCATCGAACAGATTGACTTCGTCGTCTGCGCAGACTGTTGTTGAGTCCGCACATGTGGCCGGTGCATCGGACGACTCAGCAGGATGTGGATCCAAATGCGGCTCCGTTGCAAGCGCATCACCGTTTCTGGCAAGGGCCTCGGTTTCATCTGTCATCTTCTTCGGGGCCGCTTCGTCAAAGTCCTCCTCGATTGCCTTCCGCGCAATGTTTCTAACATTGCAGATGATGGCAAGATACCAGTGGACTTGCTCATTGATTGGCACAACGATGTAATCATGTGTGAAAATGTCGTCCCGTGTCCATCGCTTGACCGCCTCGTAATTGATGTACTCGCGGCCCGTGTTCTGTCTGAGCCTGTTGTAGAAGAAAGTATTAAAGAAGTGCACTTTGTTTGGCGACACCTTACTCTGTTTGAACAGGTAAGTCATGTAGAAGTTGATGAGATTGTCGTTCAGGAACTCTTCCTCGTCGAGGCGCGTAAGGTCATCGAAGATCACCTGAGCCCTCTGACGACCTTCCCCGAAAGTAAGTTCCTTCACCCAGGGTGTTCCTAATCCATGAACTACGGAGAACCTCTGTACCTCGTGGTTGTGATCGGACTCGTACGTGTCGTGGGTTGGAGCAGTCGCTCGAGTGGTCCTAGTAGGCCGAGTAGATGCCCGGACTTGTGCATTTGCAGTCGAAGTTTCTGCAAGGTCAGGATTGGACGGAGCTGGAAGAGTGCGTTGAGTGCGTTGGGTGCCAGTCTTCATTCCTTCCCAAAGAGGAGTTCCGCCAGCTTGCGCTTGTGAGCTCCTGGTAGCGGTTCCGGTGTATAGCGAATCCTGCACGAGGGTAGACCTCTTGATAGAATCTCGTTTGGGCAACGGTTTGCTGAATAGAACCTCCATGGTCTTCTCCTCCTTTGGGTAGACTTTTTGACCGCAATAAGTCGACGCATGTTGGTCGCGAAATTCGCGAAACGCGACCGTGTCGTTGAATTCGATATCGAAGATGGGCTGGGTCCCGTCTGCTGCTCTCGACCCTTCCAGTCGAATGCGGCCGACATCATCAGCCTGATACCTGATCAAATTCCGTGTGTTGATAATTGCAGGAACTGTAAAGTCCTCAGACTTGTCCATCCACAGGGAAATTTCCAGGGTATTGAGATCTTTGCCGTGCCGGAGAATCAGTCGGTGTTCAGGATTCTCTGATAGAAAAGACGTTCTGCTGTCGAAGCCGTGAGTTCTGGCACGTTTTAACGGCCATCCTTGAGCAGCGTCTTGCGCTTTAGACTTGCGTCTGGCACCACTGTTCACAGTGCGCGCCGGCTTCGACGGTGAGCCAGATCTGAGGGGCGCGGGCATCGTCGTCTTTGGGAGATCCTGGCCTAATTCGTCGTCACTACAAGAACCGGGGTTGTTTGTGTTTGCTGTGCGCCTTAAGTTGCGTAAACCATCGCTCGTTCCGTTCATCTGTGTTGTAGCTGCGATGGGCCTTTGTCTGTCAGAAGTAGATTCGTTGATGCGGGCCTTCTCAAAGTGCCGTGATCTGACCTCCTTCGACTCTGGCGAGCCGAAGTTAGATTCTTGGGCGCCTTGCTTGCACTCTTTCAAGATGGCTCTCCGCGGATTGGACAGTCTTGAGGTACGTGGGACGACCTTATCATCATTTTCCTGTATAACAACTGGCGTGGTCTGCATTTGTGGCGTGACGGAGCCCGATGCTGTTTGTCTGGAAGAGACACGCGTCAAATCCTGTTGGAGACCCTTCTTTCCTGTTTTGAAGCCGGATTTAATGAAGTTTTCGGTGCGCAGAAACTCATTTGTTGAATCCAAGCTCGGCGGTGGCCCTCCGGAAGTAGGTCTGCTTCCAGCACTCTGGCGCGACTGCGCTGAAACAGAAGGAAGTGATTGCTGTGCATTGCGCGGTGCCCGTGCCAAAGCGGGAGGGACAGGCTGATGAGGTTTTGCTACCTCTTGAACTTCGTCATCGTCTACGAGGTTTATGATGGGTGGAGCTGTGCTTGTTTCGATCTTCCTCCTTTTCGTGGGCGATGCTTTCACCGATTGGATGGCACTATTCTGGCGCGACGAGGTATTCCTGGCAGGCGTCGACAAGGCCTTTTTATGCAGGTCGTCGAAGGCTGCTTGCCCGGGGCCGGATGCCTCGCTAACAAGGGCATAGGTGCGCGGCTTCTTTCCGTACGTAACGTGCTTGACTTTACTGGGGGGACCGTCGAATGTATTGAGACCCGGTTGGAAGGCAGCTTGAGAGCCGGGCTACTAAATGGTTAGTACAATGGCATGCTGTAGCCTCCAGTCCATTTGTGGCTGCATACCTTGCCCATTGCCGAGTGCGGAGTTCGAAAGTAGGATTTAGGGTCTGGCGCGACCACGCGATCGGCAGGCACGCTGTTCTTCGTTAGTCGTAATCCAGGACACTGCAATAATATCAAGGCTTTGCTGTACTGGTAATCGCCAGTGAGTCGCTTTTCGTCGTCGCTAACTCTTCGTTTGGAATCCGGCCCTGGGCGCTGATTATCTGGCGCGTGCTGTCCCTCTCGCGAATTCTGTGGAGATGCTGCGGGGGAGGTGAGATCTATAGCGGTATCCGACTGTCGCTTCGGGGAGGCGGGCGTGGGAAAGGCGAAGGAATATGGCGGGAGGTCGGCGGCAGGCGATTGCGCATTGTCTGTCTGGTGCGGCATGGCGTCAGCGGGTCGCGAAGAGCGAGCGGTAGCAGACTGGATTGGACGATCCGAGCGGCCAAACGCGCTCATGATTCCAGCTGGAACTGTGAAGGGCGAGCGTACGTTGTCTGCTGGGTCGGCACCGGCTCTCGTGAAGGCGCTCACCAGCTGTGAGATAAAGTTTGACATGGAGACAGAGCGGTGCTGGGCGGGCGAAGGATCATGGTTTGAGGCAGAGTGAATAGGCGCACGACAATGTTGTTCTATAGGCGAGACAAAGCGCGGTCGCGCGCGGTGGGGCACGCGAAGGTGAAGGTGCAGTGAGTACAATCGGAACTGGAGGTACTGCTGGACCGTGCGAGGGCTCTAACATTGCATCATGAGCGGGTGCGGGAGCCACAATGCTATCACCAACTTGTTGTAATCACGCATGCAATGATAAACGATTGAGCACGTGTAACGCTGATCGTGTGATGATTCATATTTGAGCATGCTGCTTCGTGGGCAGTCGCTCCTGCCTCTCGCAAAAGTGCCAACCACTGATATCTAAAATACAAGTATGCAAGAACCAAAAGGCGTGCCGGACCCTGGGAAGACGCCGGCATCCCATGCCAACAGTCGCAAATGCTTTACGTGTGCGCAAACGCCAAGGTCGAGTCCAGTCAGGTCGACCGAAGAACTAGTGATGAAGGGTTGCTCCACTAAGCAAGAACCCTGGAAGAAATTCCAAACGTTGGGGACGAATACTCATCACTTCGTTGAGAGCGTGAAACCAGGTGAGCAATTCGCCAATAAACCCGACTGTGTGCTGACAATGCAAGGCATTCCGTATCGCTTCGTAGTCACATGTTATCTCGCTGCAAGCCCGGGGAAGCGGTGAGAAAGACTCCCCTGGGCGATAAAGAATGTCAACTCCGGACTGGATCGAGAAAGATATACGAGGGGATGCGTGATGGTTCCATCTTACATCCACTCGAAAAGTCGAAGCAGCCTGAGGGTCGCAGTTGTAAAATGGCGATGGCACGGCACTGGAACGCACATGTCTGGACACAGGTCAGCAGAGACGAAGAAACGAGCAAGAGGCAAAGACTATGACCCCGTCACAATCTTGTCTCGCTGCGAGTCGTCTGTCGACGTCACTCTCCGCTTCTCCTGTCCTTGGTGACTCTTCTCATGGCGAGCCTGGTCGATTGCCGTCCGCTGTGCGATGCTCTCGTCGTGACTGCGCCAGACGATATTGGTGCCTTCTGGCAGATTGAGGATACGTTTTACGGTTTCCCTATAGCAGTTAGCACTGGTACGCAGCGCCGATGTCCCGAGCTTACCGAATCTTGATGTTGCGCCCGCCATCGTTCTTCGTCCAGACGCTGAAGACATCCTCGCCGCTGCGCACGCTAAGCACAATGCCGCACACCTCCTCGCCGGCTTCCATGAATTGGTCGCCGACAAGCGCCATCAACAGCTCCTCCCAGTAGCGATCTGCGACGCCTTTTTTCAGGCGCATGATCCACTTGCCGCCCCTCTTGTTCTCCTCGTCTTCCCACACAGGGCGGATGCCGTGCTTGAAGACGTTGTAGTCGCTGACCGTAGGCAGGCTCGACGGTCGCTTGAGGTGTGTGTAGATCTTCCAGAACTCCTGCGCTGTGCTGAACTTGAACACGGGCTGTATCGACTTTTCATAGTCGCTGCTCTTGGGGGTGGGAGGCCGGAACCACACGACCCATGTGCACTTGAGCGGCCAGGGCGCCTTGTAGTCGAGCTCCGCCGGCGGTCCCATTGTGTCCTCTGGTATTGATGCGGCTATGGACTCTTTGCGCGCGCTATTGACAATCTTGGTGGGCGGCCTATCCTTCTTGTCGGCAGGCGTGGTGGGTCGTGCCGCGGACGACGAATTCGTGGTGGCCGACTTGAAGTCGAAGGCGGTCCCTGGCGTTTTGGGCGTCTTGGTCGCGGAGCCAAACGACGCAAACGCGCCTGAGCCAAGACCAAACGCAGACGAGCCGCCGGTTGTTGGCGACGCCAGGCCGCCCGTGGTGAGCGGGGCGACGCCGTTAAATGGATTCCGCCCGCCGTGCGATGAGTCGCCACCAAATCGCTTCGTCGAGGGGAAGGTGCGCTGGGTGCTGTCGGCTTTGTCGTTCTGCTGGTCTGAATGCGACATGGACAGGGAGAGCTTGCTGGTGCTGGAGCTTGGTTAGCAGGGCGAGGGCTCGCGGGGGCCGGGGCAGCAGCGTACTTGGAGCGGCGGGTCCAGAGATTCTCCCTGTTGTCCATTGCTGATTAATATAAAATGTACAAGAGACGGGACTAGTAAAATACACTGCAACAGGCTTGGTGGGAGAAATGAGCGAACAAGCAGCAGAACGGCAGCGAGCAGAGGAGAGGGCCAATTGGCCAATGTACGTCGATGTGCGGGGGTGTGTCGTCCGGACAGTGTCGAGATGGATGCAGCAGGGGGATGAGTGGCAGGATGCGAGGGCAGAGCGGCGGTACGGGGCGGATTGGGGGCAACGGGACAGCGAGGCGGGGCGTGGTGTTTGCGGTGCTGGATAGAGCTTCACCTTGAGAAAACGTTTGAGAGGTTGGTGCAGCTGCCCGGCGTGGCTTTCTCCAAGCGCGCGCCATCCGCGTCTGGCGGTCTTGGCGCTCCGGCCTGCATTTTTCTCGCGTGCCCGGCCGTCCGACCTTTCTTCTCCAACACCGGCCTTCTACTCAAATCATCGCCAGCTCGAACACTCCCTCACTCAGCTGGCGACTCCGAAGCTGGCCCAGAACGAGCTCCCCCTCTTATAAAACCATCATCACGAGGGCCGCCTCTGCGGCTTCCATGATGCGGTGATGACCTAAAAGCAGGGACATTCTTTGTCACGCGCCCCGAGGCTTCAACGACGAGCCTCAGCGTCCCTTTGTATGTACCTACGCGTGTATCTCGTAGCACCTGCATCTGTCATGATGACGGTCTCCGGACCACTTCTGGTAGTCTGAGTCCCAGCCAGAAGTACCTACACTATCGCTCCGTGCGATTTCTTGGTTGGGCCTGAAGCTTCAAGGCAAAGTCTGAACTCGATGTGAACTGTGATGATTTCTGTAACGCGTGCTGAACCTCGCTAACCACCGAATTCTGTTCGCAGACGATAGGGCAGCTGGCCTGCATGGCTTCCACACGACGCGATCAGTCTGTGCTTGAGTGGACTGCCGCTACTCAAGCAGCGTGAAGATAACAGTCAGGTCCCTCGAAATTCTTGTTCCTCTTGTGAGTCACTATGCGGTGTCTGTACCAAACATCTAGCAGCCCAAATTAGTTGAGAATCAGGTTGTCGAGTTCGCCTGTGCACACATCTCACAGAGTGTGGGTCTCGAACAGCACGGTAAAGCAGAACACTGACCGCTTCCTTGCCGCAATTGACGGCCTTGGAAGCCCGATCGAGATCTGGTACATTTCGTGTATTCGCAGAGGGCGGTGTCCAACACGAATCACCACTGTATATTGTATCATATAGCAAGCAATTCACGAAGTCGGAGCATACCTCTGTGCCTAGAAGTGCATGCGGCAAGAAGAGGTAACAAGCACACCAATGCCCTCGCCGTCCGACGTGCCGGTATGCTAGGACTTCCGCTCTGACAGCGCAGACGCCCGAGGCACGGGCGGCAAGCAAAGTAAACATGGCTGCGGGGAAGTGCAGCGATGGAGGCGTGACCTGCATTGGTCGTGAAGCTCGGATAACGTCATACCACGGACTGCGAACTTAATGCCCCTCCAATCCACATCGCCAGCGTACCTGCCTCGCCGACTAGACACCGACTGCACCTTCCCTTCGGGTTCAAATACACTCTCTTTCTCCTCCCCATCTGGCAAGCACTGCTCTCGACATCTTCCCACCAACGACAACATATACCCCACAGCGGCAGCTTTCACGTGCAAACACCACGCCCATCCAGGCTCCGGCCCATTCCACCACACATCACCACACACACAGACAAAATGACGGCACACTCGCCACAAATGCACTCGCCTTCTGCGCACCCCGAGCGGCCTAAGGGTGAGTAGAGAATCACGTGTTTGACCGCTCATGGCTAACAAGCCAGGCATCCTCAAGAACTCGAGCTCGTACCGCTCCAATTCGCAGACGTCGCCCACCACCGAAACCGCGCCACCTGTCGGCTCACCGCCCTCGGAACGGCCGCCGCTCGGCCGCGAGTTGTCAGAGAAGGAGATCGTCCTCGAGAACACGCTGCGCAATGCAGGTGGCCACCGTCGCTCGTCGTCAAACCCCCGCGGGCCCCCATCGCGACGCCAATCGGGCACCAGCCCCCACCTCGACGAGAACAACCCGCAGCTCAAGTGGGACGAGGCCAACCTGTACCTCAACGAGCAGAACCGCGACAGCACGATGAAGATTGACGAGCCCAAGACTCCCTACGTCAAGCAGTACGACCCCATGGAGGACGAGGAGGAGATCGAGATGCTCGACGCCGAGCAGATCAAGGTCGATGAGCTTGACAGCAAGCCGGCACGGAAGCCCAAGGCGGAGGAGATCCCCGAGTTCGACCTCGGTGAGCCGGAGCTGCGAGCCCGCTGCGAGTCTCAGACGCCAGAGAGCGAGAAGCGCGTCATGGTCGAGGACGATGCGGAGGGCGAACACGGCTACCATGGCGAACTCCTGCCCAACGCCACCCAGGAGGAACGCGAGAAGCACCGCAAGTTCGAGCAGCTGCGAAAGAAGCACTACGAGATGAGGAACGTCAAGGACCTGCTGGCGTGAGTGGTCCCACGCTCTGACTTACGATCTCGAGACTGACAACAAGCAACAGACACCCGGAAGACGACGAAGATGAGGAGCAAGCCTCGAACAAGGTTCCATCAGTTCCCAACGGTCAATAGCTAGGGGGACAATCATCTACACAACTTTCCGCCCCACATCACCAATCACGACCGACACGACACAGCCTTGGCTGACCAACACCTTGCTTTTTCCATACCCATCTTCTACATCTGTAGTCTCCCTTTTGCGGCATCATGGTGGAGTTTGGCTTGTGGCGCACACGGACTTTCAGGCAAGGCAATGAGGATCGCATGTAGTGGCAGAGACCACGTCGGGGGAGATTCGATAGCACCAGCAGAAGACTGCGACTTCTGACGAATGAATCAATTAGATAACATGATCACGTTGACTAGCGAAACTGATGCATTCCTGGTGGAATGATTGATCTGCGAATGCCATGCCGTGTTTGGGACCTCGGGCGCACCGCTACTGCAATGCACTGCCTCCGACGTGTGATACAATATGCAACACCAACAACCAGCTGCAATCCAAACAACTCGACACTCCCCACACCACCGGTCGCGATTTCGTACTGCATCACACGACACCATGACACGCAACCATCCCTCCCTCCGCAAGACGGCATCCAACGCCGACCTCTACTCGGATCCCTCTCCTCCGCCGCGGCCACTCCGACACGCGTACTCGACACTCTCACGCGCACACACAACAGCTTCGCTATCGCATCGACCCCGGCCCGACCGCCCTGTCGAGCAAGCATGGAGTCGACAAACTGTCGAAGATCTGCGCAACCGGCATAGCATCGCAGCACCGTCATACAACCTCATCGACATCGACGAGGACATCGCCACAGCATCGAGGCAGCAGCAGAACCCGCCGCCTGTGCCGCCCAAGATCCTCGAGGTGCCAGTCCCGCGGCCAGTAGAGACTCAAGCCGCTCCCACCATCTCCTCGCATCCATGGCACCCCGTCGCTGCCAAGTCCAAGGACGATGCGGCCAGGTACACGAAGCCCTTCACCGACTGGATGACGGCCAACCCAACCATCTTCCACGCTGTTGATGCCGTCGCGAAGCAACTCGAGGATGGCGGGTACAAGAAGCTGTCCGAGCGCGATACATGGGACCTCAAGGCGGGCGGCAAGTACTACGTTGCCCGCAACGGCACCTCGCTCATCGCCTTTGCTGTTGGCGAGGGCTACTCGAGCGGCAATGGAGCGGCCATTGTGGCTGGGCACATTGATGCGCTCACTGCGAAGCTCAAGCCTATTCCAAAGCTGCGCACCAAGGCTGGCTATGTTCAGCTCGGGGTTGCGCCCTATGCCGGTGCGCTGAGCGACACTTGGTGGGATCGCGATCTGGGTGTGGGAGGCCGCGTCCTGGTCAAGGAGAACGGCAAGATTGCAACAAAATTGGTCAAGCTTGACTGGCCTATTGCGAGGATCCCTACGCTTGCGCCTCACTTTGGTGCTGCTGCCAGTGGTCCTTTCAATAGGGAGACGCAGATGGTGCCCATCATTGGCCTCGACAACTCTGACCTCGGCGCTGCTTCGACGTCAGGGGACGAATGGAAAGCAAGTGTGCTTGGTGGACAAGGCACATTCGCTGCAACTCAACCCGAGAGGCTCGTAAAGGCCATCTCTGGCGAGCTCGGCATCACCGACTGTGAGCTCCCTGCCAGCCCTTCCTTTTCGAAAACAACATTTGCTAATTTATCACAGACTCATCCATCGTCAACTGGGAACTCGAGCTCTTCGACACCCAACCCGCCACCACCGGCGGTCTCGACCGCGAATTCATCTTCGCTGGCCGCATTGATGACAAACTCTGCAGCTGGGCCGCAGTCCAGGCTCTGCTCAACTCCACACCATCCGTCTCCGACTCCTCCCAGATTCGCATGGTTGCCCTCTTCGACGACGAGGAAGTCGGCTCGCTCCTCCGCCAGGGTGCCCGTGGAAACTTCCTGCCCAGTGTCATGGAACGCATCGTCGAGGAATTCGCTCCGTCCGGCAAGACTCAGAGCGCCTTGAGCAGGACATATGCCAACTCCTTCCTCGTCTCGAGCGATGTCATCCACGCAGTGAACCCCAACTTCCTAAACGCGTATCTCGAAAACCACTCGCCGCGCCTCAACGTCGGCCCCGCCATCTCAGCCGACTCAAACGCACACATGACGACCGACGCCGTCTCCACCGCGATCCTGCAGCGATGCGTCGACAGGGACGTTGGCATAAGAAAGGTGGACCCGAAATTGCAGGTCTTCCAGATTAGGAACGACAGTAGGAGCGGAGGGACCGTGGGGCCCATGTTGAGTGCAGCGACGGGCATCAGGGCCATCGACTGCGGCATCCCGCAACTCAGCATGCATTCTATCCGCGCGACGACCGGAAGTCTGGATCCTGGTCTTGGTGTCTTCACCTTCCAGGCCTTCTTGGAGAATTTCGAGAGCGTGGATGCGGAATTTGCAGAGTAAGATGGTATGCGCTTGTCAGGATGGGATGGGACGGACGGGGCCCCGCGGGGATTGTGTATTAGGCAGCGGAGTGCTTTGGGTATGTATACATGTGTAGTTTGTAGCGAGCGAGCGAGCAAACGAGGCGAGGCGAGTGAGTCGAATGAATTACTTGGCATCATGTGCTTTACTACAAATGAGTGCAAGTTTTGAGACGACTAGTGTTACTCCTCGGACGCGAATCAATCGGAAGTAATCCAGGGCCATTGCTTATCAGTACCATGTCTTGGCTGACCGATGGGCCGAAGCTATTGGCCAGTCGCTGGGGCGTCCAGCCAGTAGCGGTGCATGTGGTAGGGAGTGAATGGGACGGAGTAATAGTACCTTTCCATGGTGTCGTGGGTTCGGGCTTTTGATCAGAAGGAGTATGATTGTACAGTTTCGTATATATTGTTGTGGTCACTGACTGGTGGTACAAGTCTGAAATATGGTAGAGGGCAAAAAGTGCGATTGGGCTTTGATGGCGCGGTCGACTTCACTGACGCGTAGATTGAGTGGGGAGACGAGATTTTGTCAGAAGTGACGAAATGTCTGTCCATGATGTCTTAGTACTTGATACGGAAGGTTGCTTTGCGGCTTTGTTGTTGTCCTACATCATGGGCGCACTCTTCCCTCTCCACAAACATAACTTACATTTCCACCGCCTCCAACGCACAGGACCGCGGATCAAGCACTGATGCTGCATAAGCTATGGCGCCTGTGTATAGGTGTTACCGAAGATAGGGTATCTTGGAGGAGTTTTCGGTGTGACATTGCTATTGTCTGTGTGAACTTTAAGAAGAAGATGTGGTCCGTGTTAATATAGGGCTCGAGCGCTTCGGCAAGACCGAGAGAGTGAATAGGGATATTTCTATACCGCTGTGAAAACCATTGTTGTACATTCAAGATCTGACCGTATTCCATCACGGAACTATTCTTCTCACGCACAACACTCCTCTAGTTCCCAGATCTGCGTCACATATATCCATCATCTCTCTTCCCTTCCAAACAATCTTTCCACTGCACTACACAAATCTACCCTCCTTACCGATACCATCCCCCACGTTGAGAACCGCCCCAAGGCCCAGGTGCTCTCTGTCACTCCGGACCCCACTTCCCCCCTCTCCTCATTCCAGACTCGAGACGCAGAGCATTGCCGCGGATTAGTGGTAGCCCAGGACCATTGCTAGCCTGCTGCGATGTATCTGGCCGGCCGATGGGGCGCAGACGTTGGCCTGTTGGTGGAGCATCGAGCCAGTAGCGGTGCTGATCGTAAGGGACGACGGTTCCTGGGTAGTGGTATCGGTCCATTGTGGTAGAAGTGTTTTGGTGGATGAGGAAATATGTGTTGGCTGGATAGCGTTGGTCTGACGTCGAGTATGCTTGGTGGCTAAGGGGAGTGTGTGTAGTATAAGTTTCTGAGGGATAGAAAGTTATTTCGAGTAATTATAGTGTTGTAGAGTTCTCTGATGGCTGGCTGTGAATATTGGAGGTAACTTCACTTTCATCCCTTCACGGAAATTGGCAGGTAATGTACAGGAACGCCCCATGAAGTCGTTCGACACACCACATTCATGTTTGTGACCTCCGTCTTCCCAAAAGTGAAATGATCTAAATTGTCTACCGCGTGTTATCCAACGTACGTAATTATTGATACCAACCCCCATACTGTCCCTGTCGCAGTAAAGCAGTGTAGGCAAGCAGTGCGCAAAGGAATTGTAGGATTGAACTTGTGTTGTATTGTGTGAAGCTACAAACAGTGATTATCCCTCAGTGGCTGTAAACAGCGCTAGTGTATGAAAGGTAGTCGCATCTCACTGAAGGTGAGGTGCGTGTTGCCCATGAGGC
>QVXC01000639.1:0-14337 GCA_003501895.1 Phaeosphaeria sp. A1 3.1a | reverse complement strand
GAGTAGGAGGATTGTGAGGTTGAGCCGCCGCGGGAGTTGGAGCTGATGGTTGCGGGGCTGGGGTGGTCTTGGCCGATGCTGCCGGAGAGGTCCATTTCGCTGTCGTTGGGGAAGTTGTAGTTGCCGGAGAGGACGAGGTCTTCGGCGTCGGTGGTGCTGGAGAGTGTGAAGGCGTTTACTTCAGACATGTTGTGCTGTGTTTTCCGCGAGCTGAGGTTTACGTTGTTGATATCGGAGACGTGGAATGGGGGACCGGGACCTGGGTTTGCGTATTGTGTGTCGCGCAGTGCATCGCTTGATTGGGCTTGACTCGCGCCGTAGTTTGGATGATTCGTGTTGAATGCCGTGTTGCCAAATGTGTTGATTGCGGCATTCGGATTCTGCGATTCGCGGATCTCGTAAAGTGGCGAGCAATTAACTGAGTCGGTGTTTACAGGAATCGAAGCCGGAACCTGATCATATGTTAGCTTGAAAGAACTTGCACAGACCGTACGTACATATGGCAATTGATCTTCGGTTCGAGTAGCGATATTGTTGCTCAAGTTCTGCATTTGTGAGGGCACTCTTACATTCGGAGGATTGGGTCCCCAAGGCTTGGGCGGTAGGCCTTGGATACCAGCGCTTTCCAAATCAAGGTCGAGCTGTACCAAGAACGATTCGGTGAGCGGGTTCTTGCGACGAAGAGCTTGCATGGCCTGTAGCAGGAACTGAAGTGAGGAGTTCATTTGCTGATCTTTCGGCCGTGTTTTGAGGTACTGGACAAATACGCGTGCCGCTACATAGACACAGAATGATATGAAGGGGTTCATCTGAAGCTGTTAGAATAGTGACATGCAACTATTGGTGGGGCACTTACTGCGCCTAGATCCATGTGGCTGATCATGCGCATGATGGATGCGATCTCCGCTGCGGCTGTTACACAGCGGATCTTGCTTTCATTGCTGACATGAGGCGGGAGGCGATATTTGTCAGCCTTGAAGATGGCTGCTTGGTGCAAGCAGATTGCTGACGTGTGTATGCACATATTTGAGAACACGACGTTGGGATCCATAAGGCCAGAAGGCAGGCGGAGGTGATCGGGGAGACCTAGTGAAGTCTGGAGAAGTACCTGCTCGATATTCCGATGTCGATTCCAGAATCCGCCGTTTATATCTTCGTCGTGGTCCTCTGGCCCAGGTCGGTGGAGATGCAGTAAGTTGCGGCCGAACAACGCTGCGGTCAGTACAATGGCACCCATGGGCTGCAGTGTGTGTGCGCCTCCAGGTTGCATACCCTGCTCTAGCGATCCAGTGGGCATTGGTTTGCTCTTTTCAAAAGCATCATCGCTCGCTGGGAGGTTTGTTGTGATCTGGATCGAAATCAGCGTAGATCCCTGGGCGTTCGATCATTGGACTTACATCTCTCTCGTCTATGGTCATCGGCCATCCTGTGCCGATACTGGCATAGCGATCAACGCAAAATGCCATCCAAAATGTTCTCCGCCGTTCTTCCCGTTCTGTCCAATCCTTTGGTGGGGGCAGACATTGTTTGACATCTAGGCCGACTCCGTCGAGGCGATGGAGTTGCATCATTTGTGCGAGCCGTACGCCTCTTCCAGCAGAAAGCCATGCTCGCGGAAAGTACATCTGCTTGAACTCGTATGTGCAAATAAGGATCCATGCCTGGCAGTGTGCCAACGTAATTGTCGATTCGCCATGGCCCTTCATCTCGTCCAGTTGAGCGTACTTTCTTGCGCGTTGGTAGAAATGCTCTTGAAGGCCTTCATATTTGTCGGTCGCGGAGGCTGCTAGAGTCCACATGATGTATCGCAGACATATTGGCGGTCGCATATGGGGTGCAAGGTTCAATGCAGCCAGGAACCGCGGTCTATGAACCACTGGTAATGACAGATGAACTTTTGTGAAGTAGATTTGATATCTGTACGATATGTCAGCACAACTGCCGCGTCACAAGGTGAGGCTGTAGAGACGCACAGCTCGTCCATGACATCCTGAGGGGGCAAGGGCTCTTCCAGCCCAAGACCTATCATCTCCCAGGTGAAGTCATCGTCTCCGTTATTTGCCCCATTCTGTGAAGAGTCTCCACCTGGGGTTCGCGAGTCTTGTAATCTATCTTGCGTGTTGAGATAGTCGCCCGAATTCGGTAGGGGTTGTTTGAGGGTGTTCGCAACGTAAGCGGAGGTGGTATCTTCACGGGCAGCGTCTCTGCTCGTGTCGACCGTGTCTTGGTTCTTGAGGAGATGTTCGACCTGCTCTATTGCAGCATTAGCAAGCATACTTGGCACGACATGCGCCTACTCACGTAGTCGTTGTTCCAGTAACTTGACGTAGCCCCTCTTTGGCCCGCTCTTCTTGCGCACCTCATCGTATGCGCAGTCATGCGACAACCTCTTGCAAGTTCCACATGTTGGCCGTGTACCGTCACACTTCAGTTTCCGCTTGCGACAAAGCACACACGCTATCCTCTTCACTTTCGACGAGGCATCGTTCTGCGCATCCTGTCCGTTGACATCGTTCGCCTCTGCTGTCCTGCTCAGGTCGTTGAAGAAGCTGTCGTCCGGCGATTCGGATTCTGGTGAAGGCATCTTCGCGAACTGGATGTCCGGAGTAAAGTGTACGGCGGCCTTTGGTATTTAGTCGGGCAGCTCCCGGGTAAGCACTCTAGGCGCGAATCCTTCCAACAGTAGAAACGCCCTGTTCTAGCCTCAGGAACTCGACTTCGTTCTTGCAAAGAGAGTGTATGAAGCCAGTGGGGGAGCAAGCATCAAGGTCGAGAGCAACGTGGGGTGTTATCGCGCTGGATTTCAGGCATCACTCTGCGACGCATGCGGGGAACGCGAAGCTGAAGCGAAGCCCTTTGAGAGACTATGGTAGGGAGGCAGCTTCAGTGGCCACGAAAATGCTCATGGTTGGAGGTTGGCCCCTTCGAACGACACCCCATGGCAAGGCCTATCCATAAGGCGTGCTGCCTTATGGCTGATGGCGCGTGTCATGCACATGCACGTCCAAACCGCTGGACGAAATGTTGCGGAGCCGCCGATCACAGCTCGCTTCTGTAATGAACCACGGGCTAGGCGACCACGCCGCTTTGATGCAATGGCAGGGCCATGTAATGACGTTCAATTCTGCAAAGCCCTGCTCCATCTTCTCCAAGAAGCTGAACAAAGGCCGTGGTCGCATTGCTTTGAGCATGATCTTGTGGGTGTATGTAAGCGCCACGGGGATAAGCATAACGTCCGCATGCAGTAAGCCTTGCGGCCAAGTGTCGGTATCATCGACATTGGGTACATATGCGCCAATCAGAGGCCAAATCTGCCTGCAACAATTACAGCCTTATTACTGAAAGGGGCCAGGGTCCGTGGTGGTTACAAGCTGAAGCATGGTACTGTGGTTGCATGTTGTCGTGCCTCGTGTTGGGCCCGCGTAACCCGCGATGACGACCAAGGGCACTTTGTTCAGGGTTGGAAGGGTCTGGTGATTCTATCTTTATATTTATGTATACAATCACAGAAGATGCATGCCGTGGTGATGCGACCAGAGTCTTTGATGCAAACGATGCTGCATAACTCCGAAGGATGCTGTTTATGGTACACTCGATGTGGCAGGTCTTTATACATCATACATGAGACTACCTTGGTCTACGTTTGCCTTGGTTTCGTGGCCTGTCCTGGACAAGGAAGGTGTGCTTGTTCCTCTTGTACCTTGTCTTGTAGCCTCCTTTGGCCTGTCGTGGTCGTTAGCTACGGTGGCAATGTAGACGTGTTATGGTAGAACTTACAGGGACACCCCAGGGGCTGACAGGATGGACATTACCCTTGGATTTACCTCGACCACCGCCGTGAGGATGATCAGCTGCGGATTGTTAGTGTGCTGCATCAAGACCAGAGACGGAGTACTGACCTGCGTTCATGGCAACACCACGCACTTCTGGCCGCCGTCCAAGCCATCGAGACCGTCCTGCCTTGCCAAGCTGGGCAAAATGTGCTTGAGGGTTGCTGGCCACGCCGATTGTGCAACATGCGTCTGGGCTGACTTTGCGAATCTCTCCGCTCTGCAAGCGGATGATGACGCTCTTGATCTGAGTCCCCTTCGTCTTCTCCACAACCTCCTTGTTCACGACGAGCGCATACGTGCCAGCACTCCGGCAGAAGACACCACCGCCCTGTGATTTTGAGCCAATGTTGAAGATTTGTGAGCCCAGTGGCACCATGTGGATTGGCAGGCAGTTGCCACGAGACGCCGTCTTCGCGGCAAGCATACCAGGATCAATGCCACCACCCATGCTGTCAATCAGATCTTGTGGAATGCCACTCCTGAAGCTCTCGACGGTGTCTCCTGCCCGCATGCCGTCTGCAGCGATGATGTACGTCTTCTCGCCCGTGGCCTGGCGGGTGACGAGCGCCAGATGTGAGCTGCGGTTGGGGTCGTATTCGATTCTCTCCACGACATGTTTTCCAGGCAGAAAGCGCTTGTAGTCGACGACTCGGATGCGCCTCTTGTGCCCGCCTCCCCTGTGTCTCACTGTAACGCGGCCTGTGTTGTTTCGTCCTCCCAGATGCTGGCCTTTCCGTGCAAACGTGAGGGCAAGGTGCGGTCGGCCCTTCCACAGATGGTCGTTTACAGGTCGCTTGAGATGTCGCAGACCTGGGGTGCGTGGCTTGTATGTGCGCAGCGGGATGAACTTGTCCCTCCTCGAGCTGTCACTCGAGACGACGCCTCCCTCGGCGGCCGTGGTGGGCTTTATGGACGGCGGGGGGACCTGATCAACAGCCTGGGCATATGTGCGGGCAGACAGCAGGGCCTTCCCCAGGCGTGAGGGCTGGAAATGGCATTTCCGGGGCTGCAGCATGTCTGGATGTTGCTCTGGACAGCCGGTGTCTGCGTGGGGCGGTCCAATGGCTCTCTTCCTGGTGGGCGGTGGTTGCAGTCGATGTCACGCATAATTCTCAGAGCTGGCCCCAAGCGGCCTAGCTGCAGCGGCGGATCCTTGGTCGGAGCAGCAACGCGCTTTCTCAAACTCGTCTCTCGCACACAACAGCGCTTCTCCCATTATCTGCAGCGCTGCACCTGCCGCCGTCCTTTCCATCTGATTCTCCATCGCCAGGAACAGCCATTTCCCAGCTTCACCAGCGGTTTGCGCGTTGGCGTGGTCATTTTCGCAGGTAAGCAAGTTACGCGCTCGCCCCGAGTGGGTCCCACCCGCCAGCCTCAGCACGACTCTCGCGCGGGCGTGTTTAGTTGTGCCAAGCCTGGCCTGCCCTGGCACCTCACAACAAAGCCTCTGCCGCTACATCTACTCCCACAACATCCACCACCTTGGTGCAGCACCCCGACTCACCTCTTCCGCCCACAGACACTCGCGTGCACATTGGAGCTGGATCACCTCCCCGTCCCTTCAAGCACCTCGCCCGCCGCTCACCAAGGGTTCGTCTCGCTGCACTTCACGTCATAACACCGTCGCTGCCACCCTGCATAGAGCGTGTCTGGCCTGCCAGTACTCGCGAGCACCCGCTGGGACTGTCCATTGCAGTCTCCTGCACGCTTCTCAGCGTGTTCGGCGCCCGCGTACTGTCAGCCAGCTCGCCCAATTGCCGCAGCTGCACGCTCCTCAGGACGCTGCTAACACCATCAAACAGTGCATCAAAACACGACCTCTGCACGCCAGTACACCCCACACAGTACTCGAGCACCTCCCGGAAGGACTATAGTCTTGATCAGCATACCTAATATCTTTCGCCATGCCTCCTGCCGTACGTTGCTGCCAACCTCTCCACGTCCACGTCACTAGCGTGCACCATTCGCGACTTATTCGAGCACCCTTCTAACACGTATTCGCAGGTGCGAGCCTCCCGACAGCGTGCTGTCACTAATGAGAATGATGAGAATGCCGCGACGACGCGTGTAACGCGCGCAAAGGCCGCGTTGGGCTCACACGAGTCTGCCGCCGACGTGCCTAAGAAGGGCCTCCAGGTCAAGAAGTCGACCGTCACATTGGGTGCGAATGGCGCCGCCGCTGGTCGCAAGCGTGCCATTCTCGAGGATGTCAGCAACGTCACCAAGACCGAGGCTGTCGGTGCCGGCGCGAAGGCTGGCAAGAAGCCTGCCGCTACCAAGCTCGCCCAAGCCTCAGGCCCCACCAAGGTTCTGAAGTCGCGGCCCGCCAACTCTACCCTCAAGGACAAGCGCAGCGCATCGTCGGAGCTCAAGCGCCCGGTCAGCGGATCTGGCATCGTCGGCCAGCCGGCCAAGAAGCGCGCCACTACCAGCGCTGTCTCGAAGAAGGAGGAGGACCCAGAGGCCACTGAGAATGTTATGCCTGCAGAGAACATCATGCCCGAGGCGAAGAAGGCCAAGGTGGAGGTTCGCGAAGAGGCTGCCGAGCCTGTTGTGTACGAGGGCGAGAAGCCCCTCGACCTCGACAAGGAGGACGTTGATGACCCATTGATGGTCTCGGAGTACGTCGTCGAGATCTTCGACTACCTCAAGGAGTTGGAGATTGCCACCATGGCCAACCCCGACTACATGGACAACCAGAACGAGCTCGAGTGGAAGATGCGCGGCATCCTCGTCGACTGGTTACTCGAGGTCCACACCCGCTTCCGCCTTCTGCCCGAGACCCTCTTCCTCGCTGTCAACATCATTGACCGTTTCCTCTCTGCCAAGGTCGTCCAGCTCGACCGTCTTCAATTGGTCGGTGTTACCGCCATGTTCATTGCTTCCAAGTACGAAGAGGTCCTGTCGCCTCACGTGCAGAACTTCCGCCACGTTGCCGACGATGGCTTCACCGAGGAGGAGATCCTCAGCGCCGAGCGCTTTGTCCTTGCTGCTTTGAACTACGACCTCAGCTACCCCAACCCCATGAACTTCCTCCGCCGTATATCCAAGGCCGACAACTACGACATCCAGACGCGCACTCTGGGCAAGTACCTTTTGGAGATTGGCTGCTTAGACCACCGCTTCCTCGCCCACCCTCCCAGCCAGGTCGCCGCTGCTTCTATGTACCTCGCTCGTCTTGTGCTCGAGAGCGGGCCTTGGGATGCCACCCTCGAACTCTACTCGGGCTACACGGAGGAGGAGATCCAGCCCGTCCTCCAGCTCATGATTGACTACCTCTCCGGCCCCGTTGTTCACGAGGCTTTCTTCAAGAAGTACGCTAGCAAGAAGTTTTTGAAGGGTAAGTCCACTCTATCACCCCACCAGATCCGTCACTAACACAAAATAGCATCCATTGTCCTCCGCAAGTGGGCCAAGGAGTACGTTCTTGAGTTCGGCAACGACCTTCAAGAAAACTCTTCCAAGCCCCAGTCACTGCCGCGAACCAAGCAGTGATCGTTGCCCGGCAACCAGCGACCCTTCATGGCCCCGGCATGTCATCATGCTGGCGGCGCTGCGAGCTTGTCAGCAACACGTATCCTTTGGATCTAGCGAGCCTATTCATGTTTGCATCTTGGCCATACCAATTCCCAGCCGGCGTCCGTACATGGAATGCAATCAGCTGTTCTCAGCTTTCCATGTGCGCTTTCTTGATTTCTTGTCTACATTTGGGATGGAGTCTTCGGCGTCAATGTCATCGCGATGGCGCACAAGGTGCTTGCTTTCATCACTTCTATCTTCATTTCTCTGATAGCGGCTCTGGATACTCGCTCATAGCACTAGCGAAAGATATACCAATGATGGTTTGATTATGAGGGGCTATTGCTTGGTGGGCGATACACGAGTTTGGCAGAGAGAGCGACAACAATGGTCGATGTATATGGTCCTCTAGGGCGTGTAAGAGTAGTGTTTACGCGCTTGTCTCGTGTCGCAGATGCAATAAGAGCCTATCGAAAAGTTCAAAAACAGTTCGGCGTGTCTCCTGGCAATGTGACCTCGATCTGCAAATGATGTCTGAATTCAGCACTGAAGCAGAACTGCCATTTCCGTTTCCCAGTGAACGTCACACCTACTTTCGGATGGAAGCCGAAACTCATGCAACGATAGCACCGACGCCCCATTCCTCGAAACGCGATCGCGTCTCGAAGAACACGTCATGCCGTCGCGCCAATGATGAGTGAATGGCGCCATGAGGTCTATGCTTCTCGCGAGCGCGGAACGTGTGCACAGGTCTTGTTTACGCTCTTTTTTCGTGTTCGCGATTGATCTAGGGCGGTTTCGATTCGCCCAGCCATCGGTCGCGTCGAGAGGGCTAGCTTTGTGGAGCTGTCTGGACCTCGGCTCAGGAAGCTGAGCTGGGGCGCTAGAGTGGATTGCGCGTTTGATGGATCGGCATTGCATTGTGGATTGCACGTTCATCGATCGCGTCTCGTTATACTTGTGAATCAATTCATTGATCAACCAATCGATCATTCAATCACCCAGGCAGCGAATTCACACACTCACGTACCTGACACATACGCGCCCTCTAAGTCACACCAGCGACATGCACCAGCACCATTCCCACCGCCAAACATGAACGAACTAGACCTCCACTACCCGCCAGAAACATGTCCCTTCTGCACCATCGCTGCGGCATTCCCCTTCCCGCAGAGCCCATTGTGGAACGACGAAAGAGGCGGAACAGCGGATCTGAGTAAATGCGTACCCGAAGAGGAGGAGGGGGATGATACGGAGAGGACGAGCCCGAGTAGTTTTGTGGTGTTGAGGAGTAGGGATGTAGTGGCTTTTTTGGATATTTTGCCGATGGTTGGGGGTATGTTTTTTTTCTTTGATATCTTCGGGTGGGAGGGAGCTTTTTCGTGTTGGATCGAAGACGGATTTCAGAAAGATCTCTTCGGAACGAAATCACTACTTACCTACAATCTCACACTGACCACCAAAAAACAGGCCACCTCTTAGTAGCAACCCGCCACCACAAAGTCAAAGTCGCCGACATGGACGCCACCGAGAGCCGCGAAATCGGCTTCTGGCTCCCCCTCCTAGCACGCACAGTCTCCAAAATCACCAACGTGACCGACTACAATATTGTGCAGAACAACGGCGCGAGAGCAGCGCAGGTGGTGCCGCATGTACATTTCCATATTATCCCGAGGCCCGCGACGATGCCGGAGATTAAGAATAAGAGCTGGACGATGTTTGGGAGGGGGCAGAGGGATGATCTGGATGATGAGGATGGGGCGAGGATGGCGAGGGAGATGAGGAGGGTGTTGAGGGGGGAGGTGAAGGTGGAGGTGGAGAAGGGGAGGGGGAAGGCGAGGTTGTGAGGGGGGGGTGGATGGATGGTTGTATTGTATGTGTGTGTATTACTCTGAAGGCCTGGTGGTATCATGAGATGGGTTTTGTGGTTCCCTTCATGGCATGTATTTGTCAAGATACTCAAATGTAATGGCCAACGACTTTGCAAAGTGGAAATTGGCACTACAATGTTTGACAGACCCTCCAAGATGCGATTAGTTGTTCTTCGTGCATGATGGAGGCGGAGATGAGCTGGCACTACTGAATCTTAACTCGGTACGCGAGCGAATGCATGCGGCGATCATTTGCTGCGGCTCCGCTGAAGCCATCCTCCACTTGCGGGGACGACAACTCCACGCAGCATCTTTCAGAGTGAATGTATCCCTACAAACGGAGTACAATTAATTCAAGACGTCGTTCGTGTCACTTGAGTCATCGCTGTGGAGTCCGGGGTTAAGCTCCTAGACCATGCAGGGATCTCGGAGTCGCGACTCCATCGCTATGGCAACATAGGCCAATCGCAGCAGACTACGTCTCGAGCAACACCAGCGCGACACCGCCTGTCTGCAGGAAAGTCGTACAGTTGTCCATCACTCGTGCTCATTCACTTCTCCAAATCTCTGTTCTTTGCAAATTATACGTTGTGCTACTGTATGCGGCTGCAAATCGAGGGGCAGAACGACCGTAAACACACACATTCCAGATGCAGCACACAATGGGAAGGGAAGGCGCCGCGTCGCCAGGCCCTACGCATTTCTCTCCCCAACAAATGAGTATGTATTCTACTCATACATTGTTTCCCGCTGGACTGACAGTCGGCGTCCAGAAAGCTATCTCCAAGACCTGCGAACCAACCGCCCAGCTCGTCCCACCGGATCGCGCCCACCACCAGCACATTTCAACACATGGTCTAGCAGATCAGGCGCTCGATTGTCAGACGCACCTGGCATATCACCATTGCAACGCGCGTTTACCGACCCCGTCGATGTTGACGCACGCCCAGCCACATCCCACGAGCCGCAAACCCACTCGCGGAGAACGTCCAACATGAGCATAGATGAGATCATGAAGGGTCCTGGTAGAGCGCTTGTGCAGCCACCACGTGGGAGGGACAATTCAGTTGCTACCTCTCGATCGCGAACACCGAGCGTGCAGTACCGGGAGAGCGAGCAGCGACAAAGCGAGCAGGAGGAGGCGCGCGCAGTCAGGATAGCCATGGAGGAGTTGGAGCTCGCAGGCGAGGAGAGGCTCTACGAAGCTGCTCGCGATGAGGCTGCAGAGTTAGTCTACAAGCACCGCAACCCAGACGCACCAGGCAGTGGGCCGAATGCACCGTACGCATACCCCGGGCTTGCTCGGAAACCCAGCCATCAGCGAAGTCGGAGTGTGGAGGGAAAAGATCAGGACCTGCAGAGAGCTAACTCGAAGCTGAGGAAGAGGCACTCAATGGGCAGTGCTACCTCGGGCAGCAGGAGCAGCAGCTTGCAGAGCAATGGAGGTGGAAGTAGCTCGGAGTCTTCGACCAAGGGCAGTGCAGGGTTTAACAACTCGCCCATTAAGGAGGAAATTGATGCCAAGGAGAAAGGATCCTCCTCGCTAAGAAAGGCAATCTCGGACCTGCCGAGCTTTGGACAGCGACGCAAGAGCAGTGGTTCGCGAAGAAAGGCCAGCGGCAGCTTGTTCAGCAACCCCAACGACCAGATATACGAAGAGCCAGAAGAAGAGACTCCAGTTGCTCCAGCTCCCACACCTGTTTCCGCCGAACCACCGAAGCCCGAGAAGCTGCCGCTGGGCATCCGGCGTAATCCTTTCATGCGTTTCCAGTCTGTCAAGGGGAATCCCATGGTTAGATCCAACACCGATCCAGTCATGGGAAACAAGAAGTTCGACCGCTACGAGATCCAGAAGAACCCTCCTTCGCAGTCACGCAACGCCGCCTACACGCTAAACCCTGCCGTCACCAAGCCAGCAGAGCCTACCCAAGCGGATGCCGAGAACGAGCCGGAAGTGAAGATGAAGGATGGCAAAGAGGTGCGCAGCGACGACCTCCGTGCTGCTACAGGGTTTCGTCTTAGGGATCGAAGCCCCAAGCTGCCAACCCCTACCATGGTGTCTGACAGCCCTGGACGACCAATCGTCTCTTTCCAAAAAGGCTACAATGAGATCGAGCTCAAGCAGGATATCTATGGATCTACACAGCCACCGGCAAGTGCTGCGAAACCGAACGATGCGATACCTCGTCCGCTATCCAGCGCGGTGACATCGCCTGCGGTACCTACTATGAGGACAATGGAGGAAGCAGTCAAGAAGACAGTCACACCTCCAGTGCCTGATATCAGTGTCTCTCCCACTCCTCCCGCACCCTCGGTCAAGAAGACCGTTGCATCTCCTCCGGTTCCTGAGATAAGTGTATCATCTACGCCTGCACCCTCTTCGCGATTCAGTCGCCCAGGGAAGCCAGCTATCAACATCTACGAAGACCCACCAGCCCGGCCTCTTCCCAATGCTGCTACAAGGAGATTCAACGCGCCCACACAAGCCACCACTGCTGCCAGGCCCACCATCAATGTCTACCAAGCACCTTCGATCAATTCTCAGCCTGTGTCGGCACCTGCAATCCCAACCATCTCTGTCTCTGAGACTCCGTCGATTTCTGTCAGTGCTCCTAGGAACGGTCGTGGCTACAGTGCAAATGTGCCAACTATCGGTGTTACACCACCCATCCCGAGTATCTCCGTTAGCGAATCGCCGGCACCAAACCGAAGGCGCGACTCCAATGTACCTTCCATCTCGGTCACACCAGAGATTCCGACCATTTCTGTCAATGAAGCTCCTGTGCCGGCTCGAGGACCAAAGATCAATGCTCCCTCGATCTCTGTAACGCCGTCTGTGCCCTCTATCAGTGTCAACGGTGCGTCTGGCTCGACTCGTCCTCTGCCTGACCCGAAGAATCATACTTCAAGCCGCTTTGGTCGCGGTGGAGCAGTGCAGTCTCGGCCGCACTGGACACCTACAAACTCACGAACGGGTGCTCTCTGCTCGCAATGTGCCTTGCCCATCGCTGGTCGTATTGTATCTGCCGCTGGCTCGCGCTTCCACCCCGAGTGTTTCACGTGCTACCAATGCGCTGAACATCTCGAATGTGTCGCCTTCTACCCAGAGCCAGAGAACAAGCTTGCAGAGCGTGTCGCTCGTATTCGTGCGCGCCAACGCGGCGAGGACATTGCCTTCCTCCCCACGCACCCCAACCCAGAGGACATGGGTCGCTTGGAACATGAAGATGGCACGGACGAGTCGCAACGCTTCTTCTGCCATCTTGACTTTCACGAGATGTTTTCGCCGCGCTGCAAGTCTTGCAAGACACCTATTGAAGGAGAGGTCATTGTGGCGTGTGGTGCGGAGTGGCACGCTGGACACTTTTTCTGTGCGCAGTGCGGCGACCCCTTCGATTCCAGCACGCCGTTCGTTGAGAAGGATGGTTATGCTTGGTGTGTGAATTGCCACACACACCGCTACAGCACGAAGTGCAAGAAGTGCCGCAAGCCGGTGACGGATACCGTGGTCAAGGCACTTGGAGCGGAGTGGCACATGGACTGCTTCTGCTGTATGGTAAGTCGAATCATCGTTCTTCATGTTATTCTACAAATGCTAATAAGTATCAGGAATGTTCGGGCCAATTCCAAGATGGTCGCTACTTCCTTCGCGGCGATTCTCAGGATCCAGTCTGTGTAAAGTGCGAGGAGCGCAGGCTCAAAGCATAGTCAACCGTCGCTGAGCTGGTTCTCTGCGATGATGAAATGTGTACGATGTTGGAGCTATGTTCAAATCTGCATTTGTGTCTTCTTGCAAGCATGCATTAGAAACGAAAAGCATCATCGGATAGTTGGGAGTTCATATCTGCTTTGGCATTGGGCATGGATGGCGCTGTTGGGCGTTCTGGTAGCATATACACATTGTAATCACTTCTAGCACAGCACGTTCAATCTTGCATTTTCAAACCTCATATCTGGTAGCATACGAGCATGGGGAGAAATGTCAGGGCAGCATGTGAAGAAGAGCAATATAAGCCGCATCCTTGATCTCGACCCCTGCACTGACCAATGAGGTCACACCCGCCGCGCGCCGTTGCGATGCCAACGCACCACGGCACCCGGCTTCCAGCTCGAGACCACATCAGCCCAGTGGGTCCTGCATATCGGCCATTGACGTCTTCCCATACATTCGCAGCGCCATACACCATCTGAACCATTTCTTTGTGGAGCGACGATTGGACAAACTGTAAGCTTACCAGTGAAGCAATTGAGTGGATTGCGTACGTTAGCTAACCTTGTGTTTACAGACTACACCACTACCTTACTTTGTCGACTGCGCAGCTAGTCTAGTCTACACCGTCTCCATTCCTCGCCCAAGGGAGCGCCCTTACTTTACTCCCACTACCAATTGACATCCACATATCGTCCTATCCGCAAGCATGCGCCCCATCGTCGCCTCCTCCCTCCTCCTCGCCTCCGCGCTCGCCGCGCCCGACGTCCTCGCGCCCTTCGAGCCCGCCATCACCAGCTCGCCGCAAGACATCGGCGTAGTCGACGCAGACGTCCTCTTCGCGCGCCAAAACGCAAACGCCTGCGCAACAAACTACTACGCCTGCGCCGCCCTCAACGCCCCAGGACTCTGCTGTCCCCGCTCCGCAATCTGCAGCGCAGACGCCAACCGCGCCGTCGCATGCTGTCCGCAGGGCGCAGTATGTACCGGTGCTCTCGGCCTCCCCATCACAGCCACCGCATCCCCTCTCTCCACCACAGCAGGAGCAGCAGGCTTCGTCCCCGCCGCCACAACCACCGGCTCCTTCGTGCAAACCGGAAATGCAAACGGGATCAGATCAACGGTACAAAACGCCTTCTACCCCTTCCCCGCCATCCCCACAACTTACACCAACGCAGCCGCTTGTTCGTCCGCTTACACGTCTTGCGCAAGCGATGCTGCGGCTTGCACGACGGCGCTAGCAAACGGCGACCCGGGCGTCACGATCCAGGCCCCAGGGGGCGGCGGCGCGACGATTACGCCTATACCGAGTGTCGGGCTGCAGAGCGCGCAGAGCATTTGTGCGAGTTTGTCAAGTCAGGCGTGTAGTGGGTTGCAGGTGGAGGCGTGTCGTAGTAAGTACTGG
>QVXC01000638.1:0-14380 GCA_003501895.1 Phaeosphaeria sp. A1 3.1a | reverse complement strand
ATATTCCTCCCCCCCGGCACCCCCCTCTCTCCCAAGACCCTCCCCACCAAATTCCCATGCTCCGCCCTCACCGCTCTCGTGACCGCATAAAACGCCCTCCCCTCACTCCTCGTCGAAAACTGCACCTTACTCCCCACATAAAAGAACGCAAAATCCCCTGCCGTCAAATGATGCGTGATGCCCGTCGCCTCATCCAGGACATCGATCTGCCCAGACAAGACGTACTTTGTTTCCTCGAAGTCGTAGGTGGCGGGCTTAGGCGGGCCGGGGGTGATGCGGTAGAAGCCGGAGGTCAGGTGCGAGGGGGTGGCGGAGGATTGGGTGCGGATTCTGTTAGGGAGGTGAGATGGTTAGAAGGGGTGGAGAGAGGGGCAATGGGAGGTATTTACGAGTGGAAGTCGGCGACGGTGGCGTGGTCGTTGGGGGGGAGTTGGATGTGTTCGTGGCCGGCGCCTTTTATGACTGTGAGGGGGACGGGGGACACTTTTGTTATAGCGTTAGTATGTCCGTTCTTTGTGAAGTCGAGTTGCTTGTGCAGAACTTACTTGTGATGTGTGGTGTGTGGTAGATAGGCAAACTTGGGCTGGGTTTGGGGTAATGCACGGAATTGAGGGATTGAGGTACGTGAGCCAGACATGTCTTTCATATACCATGAGCTGCATTTCTTCTTCGTTACGTTTACTAGCATATTGGTGCAAGAATTGCCCGAATTGGGTAAGTCGTGCCCGCCTTCCTAGGCTAGAGTATTTAGCTCTGGAGCTAAGGAGTGTAATCCGAGTCTCCACATCGGAGAACACTGGGGGCCATGACGAATGAAGACTTCGAAACGAGTGGTACATGGCTTGCTCGTAATCTGACCTTCGAAACCAAGAGGTCTCCGAGTACTAGTGTCAAGAGAACGGAGGGATGTGAAGTACGCGGGCCAAAGAATGGGGCTGATCGTAAACGCATAAGGTGAACTTCGCGAGCATTGATGGCGAACGCTCGGAATCTATGCTTGAGGAGCCATTCACTTTAAGACATGGGGGAATGTGGGATTGGGGTCGCTGAAAGCTGCATAGTATTAACACAGTTGCTAGAAGTAATCCGCAACCTAGCCTGTAACTCCAGGTCGTGACCGCATGCGTGATCTCTATGTCTGCCATGCACTCGCTCAAGCAAAAGCAAACTCGACTCGACTCATAACTCCAGCTTTTAGTAACCAGTCGCACCGGGTGCCTTGTCGTCCTTCTTCAAGCTGACGAGCATCTCCCGGAATCGCGCCTTCTCGCTCCCTGAGGCTCCACCCTTGGTTCCCTTACCACTAAGATCGACGAGCTTGGCGATGCGCTCCCAGCTGGTGCCTCCCGCAGTTGTATCATCCCGGTTGGCGAGGAACTCCTCAGCCTCTTTCTGTGTCTTCGCAATCTCCTTCTCCTTCTTGTTGTTGTAGTTGTCGTAAAAGTCGTCAATGTTCTGCTGAGCCTCCTTGATCGTCCTTTGCTTGCGCTCGTTGGAAACCTCGTCGCGGTGCTGGATCTGGAGGTCACGGCGCTCGCGCCATTCGCGGATAACATCGGGCTCGGGCGAGTCTGAGCGCTGGGGAGTGAACGACGGGGCGGGCTGACCGGGGAGGAATGGAAGTGTTGAGCCAGTAATAGTGCCGCCTGGTGCCATGTGCTTTGTTTGTTAGTATACCACATGGTAGGAGGACAGATGGATGGCATACCTCATTCGTGGTGTCGATAGCAGGGAAAGAGCTCTCGAAACCGTCCGTTTCCTCGCCGCCTACGTTGGCCTGGCTGTAGCCTCCACCGAGCAAGTCGTCATCGCCGTCCTCGACTGTTGCGATCTTGTCGTTTTCTGAGGCGAACTGGTCCGCATCGTCGCCGAGCAGTGCGCGCTCACGTGAGAGAAAGTCGTCTGTGTTGCTCGAGTCGCCTACGAGGTCGAAGTCGGTAGCCGGGCCGCGCGCCTCGGTGTGGCCTGGACATGCTCAGTATGCAATGCGGAGCTCCATCGGGTGCTCAATAGCGGAACTCACCAGCATCGATCTCGTCTAATGAGGGGAATCGGTCCGCCATCCTGGGTGGTGTGTATTGTAAGAGTGTGAAGAGGACGGTAAGAGAGAGAAAGACGGCAATTGATTGTTGGCAAGCTGCGTGTTGTTGCGCCGTCTGGGCTGCGGCGGCGACAGGAGATGCCAAGGCCTCGGAGCCACGTTTCGCCGGAGAGCTCTTAGCGCGTCGCGGTCAACCAAAGCTCTTGCTCTTCAACACTCAGCATTGCATTATCTCTGTAGACAGCACTTGGTTCATCCAGCACTGGCGAGCTCATAGGCGCGCACACTGTACTTAGACACTTGACTCCTTCAGCGCTTTTCGAGGCGAGGAAGACTTGCACTTTGCTCGCGTGACAGCCTACAATCAGTTTCGTGAAGTCGACAAGCAAGCATGGCTTTCACCGAAGACAGCCTCAAGGCAAAGCTCTCGTCCCTCAACGAGACGCAGGAAGCCATCTCCACTGTCGGCCAATGGATTCTCTTCCACAGGTAAGATGGCAATTGTCCCGGACTCACTCGTCCCAAGCAAGCTGGGAATATGCTTGAGCTGCGCTAGGCCACACCCTTCACGCGTCATGAAACTGTATACTAATATGGACGCTATATAGACGACATGCCGAGCGCATCGCCCAAGTATGGGTCCAGCGCATGAGAGAGTCCTCGCCCAGCAAGAAGCTGGTTCTTATCTATCTTGCAAATGGTAAGCTCCAGATACCTTTCCCTCAGGGATATGCGCTCATAAGCTTCGTAGAAATCACTCAGACATCCAAGATGCGCAAGAAGGAAGAGTTCTTGCGAGCCTTCGAACCCATCCTCGCCGATGCGACGCAGATAGCCTACAAAGGTTCACCACCCGACATACAGAATAAGATCCGACGAGTTGTGGAAGTCTGGCGGCAGAGGAACATTTTCAACCCAGTGATCCAGACGGAGGTTGAGAAGCGAATCAATGGTATGCGCCGACACTTCACATGTGGGGTAATATACTAACTTCAACAGAGGTGGACAGCTCACGCGGACCACGCAAACCAGCCCTCGGCGGTTCCCTCTTCTCCTCGTCTTCAGTACCTCCCGAGCTCACCTCCGTCGCACCTCTCGCAACCTCGCTGCAGAAGGCCGAGCTGAACACGAAACCAGCCGTGGCTGCTGCAAACCAAGACTATGAGAAGCAGACTACACCAGGAGCGCAAATACCGTCTCCACCTATGCACGCCGCTGCTCTTGCAGGTCTCGTCAAGAAGCTCCATCAAGCTGAAGGAGCCGTGGCAGATGGCATCAAAGCGAGACAAGCTCTCATCGTCGGACTCGAGAAGCTGTTGGAGACGAACAAGGCGAAGCTCGAGCAAGATCAAGCTCAAGTAGTCGATCTGAGATCACGCAAAGACGCCATTGAGGGACGCAAGCGCACGGTCGAAGCAGCCATCCTCAAGGGACTGTCCGCGGCTGAGACCAACAAGCTCTCGGCGGCTGCACCTCTGCCGGCTGCCGTATCAGCAGTCACTCAAGAGCGCCCACAAGTCGAAGAGCTTACACCACCCCCGATGGAGTCCTTCACCCCCGTTGGCTCCCCACAGCAAGTAGCAGCCCAAGTTGCCGACCAAGTGCCAGATATTGGCGACGACGTCATGCCAGAGCCAGTCGCGCACCCTATTGAGCCAGAGACTGCACCAGCTCCGCACGGCCACACCACTGAGCCGGGCTATGCGACTGCCATTGGCGAGACGAAGCAGCAAGGACCCGCAGATTTGCTGAAGAGCCTGCAACATCCGCGCATCGAGTCAGGAGGAGTGTATGGCCAGGAGGCGTATCAGCAGGCGTACAAGAAGAGGAAGATGAGCAAGAGCGAGGCGGAGGATGAGTTTGCGGCATTTGCGGGCGATGGCCAGATGGAAGGGATTGACGATGATTTGGGCGCTTTGATCTGAGATATATTCGGAGGACGGAAGGGAGGTAGCTGTGTGGGTCATCGGTCATGATGGAGTTCCTCACTGTAATTCGGAGTTGCTGTCCACGAGCCCTGGGAGACGTGGATTTACCCTTCAGCTGTTATTTAGAAGATATACCACAACCATGGATATTGTACAATCACATCATAACATTCACCTTCGCCTGCTTTCTTCAATCGTTACTCACTCCGGATCCCCCGCCACCTCTTCCGCCGCCGCCGCCCCAGGAAACCTCCCCGTCTTCTCAATCTCCTGCATAGCCCTCTTTCCCTCCTCCGTTGTCGCATCAATTACTCCCTGCTCGAGACTCAACATCCCACCCTGTCCCAGTTTCTCTACAATCTCCTCCGCCTCCTCGACGCTCATTTTCGCGAGCACTTTGTTCACCTCGTCCAGCTTCCCACTTTCAAGCGCTCGCTGTAGTCCAGGCGGAAAATCATCGAAGATCTTACGCGCCATAATCTCTGCTTCCTTCTCCTCTGGGTCGGCGGAGGTAGGGGTCGCTGGTGGCACGGAGATGTTGATCGTCGTCCCTGGGTCCACGGCGTGAAGCTGGATCTGCTCAACGCCCTCACCACCCTGCGGGTTCTCGGCGCGTTCTTTGAGAATTTCCACGGCGCGCGTCTTGATCCGGCGATACGTGTTGTCTACGTCATCGCTGAACATCCTCGCGGCTTGGTGGTCTTTGCTTTGGATGCGCTTGAAGAACATCTCCACTCCTTGCCGTCCACCTAGTTGTCTACAGTACTGCAACAGCAAGCCTGCGTGCACGCACTGTCGCGCGTGCGTGTGGCGCGAATCGAGCTCGGCGTTGAAGGCTTCGACTAGCAGGCCGTCGGTTTCAGATTCGCTCATTATTTGCGGGTTGGCGATCAGGAAGCGCAGCGCGGTGGAGTAGTCGTTTGGAGAAATCTTGGCGAAAGATTGCGCAAGTGGTGAGGCGGTGATGTCGTCGTCGTCCGGACCTCCACCAGCTCCTTCTTCGACATCGGCGTCTGCTCCTGAGGATTGGCCTGTGTCGGTGCGAGAGGCGGCGGGACGGAATGGAGGGTTGAGAAGCTCGACGGAGGATGATTCGGAGGTTGCTGATTTTGAGGCTGAGGATTTGGATGTGGATGCGGCTGCGAGCTCTTCGCCTCGGCGCACGTTGGAATAACTGAAGCCTTCCTTGAGATCATCGCTGGTGATGTGCTTCTTGTCCTCTTTTTCGAGCTCGGCGAGCTTCTCGTACAGCTGTCTTTGCAGGTCTTGTATGCGTGCCTTCTCTTTCTCTAGACCCTCAATGAAGAGAGTGAAGCGTGGTTCCTCGCTCTTGCTTGCGTCAATGTCTTTCTTCACTGCATCAACTAGACTGGCCATCATCTGGGGATATGTCGGCTTGTCCTTGATATGCTCGTGCACACCTGCGGGCGGTGGAGGCGGCCTGTCGCTTCCTCCATCCTTGTCGATCTTCATGTCCATCATGCTCTCCATCATAGCCTGGAAGACTAGCTGGTCGTCGTTTGCGCCATTCCCCTCTGCCTGCTTGTCCTTGTGCGATTTGAGGGCTGTGAGCAGGCGGTCGACGCGCTCGGTGAGGCCATCGTTGATGATGCGCTCGTACTGGAGCGTCTTGATCTGGTGCCGCCGGTGGTCGCGCTCCTGGTGTATTTGTGCTTGCTTGGCGCGGATGAAGGACTTCTTGTCGACGTTGGGATGCACCTCGATGTCGCTGTCATCCGAGAGCTCCAGGGCGTCCTAATTGCGTTAGTACGGTATAACTCATACATTCTTATATTTCTTCTACTTGCCCACTTGCTGTAATTTATGACCATATTGGCGGATGTCGTGTGATGTTCGCGCTGCTCGAGGCTGGACTTTGTTTGGGGTCGTGTTGCGGGGCAGAGCTGGTGGGATGTTTAGGACAGTGACGTCCAAGCTCCAGTCCTCCAGAACATTCGAGTGCCGCCACTTCCTTTCTCTTCAATTCACTCAAAGCCAACTCATCTGGCAGATCCGCCATCACCTACCAATTGTGAACATGAATGGATCGTGCGCATGCGGCGCCGTGAGATACACCACGCCCACTCCTGAACCTCTTATGCTCTTCCATTGTCATTGCATCGACTGCAGGAAACAGAGCGCGAGTGCATTCGGCACTTCAGCCATATTTCCTTTCTTCAGCGTCGCGGACAATTCTTCAGTATCGGATTTCGTCCGAGATTGCGACTCGGGACGGAGGCAGCGATGCTATTTCTGCACCAAATGTGGTAGCCGCATCCTTCACGCACACATCCTAGAGGACGGCGATCCCAAAGTTGTTGCTGTAAAAGGCGGACTGCTGGAAGGCCTTGACTGGACTGGTGGCATGCATATTTACTGTAAAAGTGCGGTCGTGTCGATCCCCGAGGGCGTCAAGAGATGGGAAGCTGAGCCTGATTTCTAAGATTGGCCTCTTAAACACAGCACGTCGATTTTCTGGTCTTGAAGTCCTAAAGAGCTTTGTCATGCTAGGCTCATCTGATGCTCTTTGGCCGGCTCGCTTCTCCCTACTACATTCTATCACGAAAAGCACTGGCCACGAAGGACGGCTTTAAATTCTGGTAATCGCAAGCTACCAGTCATCTCTATTGTCACTCGCTTACACGCAATTGGGCCTGCAGAATTTATGGACCAAAACCCAGGTTCTGTCTGTCTGGCATCTGCTCTCGACATGCCGATGCAGCTAGGAACACCGGTGCCGATGTGCATGAGTACTGTCGTTAGGTCTTTATGGTAGTACAGACTCCGACGCCCCGTTCTATATTGCACCACTATATTTCCTCCGATAACAAGGATGGCAAATCCGGGGTTCCTGCAATATCTAGGCACGTGGCGTCCACGGTCGAAACATGTGCCAAGACCAGACCGTTCCACCAATGAGACATTCTTACGCGTCACTGTACAGTCTGATACAAGCTGAGCAGCGTCTCTGCGCAAGCAAGATGTTTTCCTTGAGAGATACTTTCTCGAAGCAGAAATCGGTCGCTCAAGCTCAAACCTCGACCGGACGGGACTTCATCTTGACTTTCTTGAGTGGAGCGGATCGCCATGCGTCTGTGCCGACAGTCACATTTCCAAACTTGTACTGTTTTGTTACAAGGTCAAGCATCACTCAAACGGCTGCACCTTATGACGCTAATCTCCCGTCTTTAATCTATATGTCGGTCCTAAGGATAGTCTACCAGCATGGCTAGTACATTGGAGGGTGCAAACAATGCTATTTGTGTGCTGCGATATTTCCATACACTCCAGTCAGTCGACTTGTCTACTTCAATAACGGCGACTAGTCCCTTGCCGTCACGGGCATTCTCCTCCGCCATCAAATTACTCAATCCATCGATTTCCAGTGTATATATCTACGTCTAACTTTCTTCTCCACTATCTCAACTCTCCAACACAATCGCATCCATCCACCATGAAGTCCCTCGCCTCCCCCCTCCTCTTCGCAACCGCCGTAGCCGCTCACGGCTACGTCAATACCGCCCTCATCTCCGGCACAACCTACACCTTCTACCAGCCCTACTCGGACCCCTACATGAACCCCAAAGTGGCTCGCATCTCGCGTCCCATCCAAGGCAACGGCCCCGTCGAGAACGTCGCCATCTCAGACGTACAGTGTGGAGGGTACGCTGCGGGCGGGGCGCCTGGGTCTGCGCCAGCCGCTCTCCACGCCGATGTCGCTGCTGGGTCGGATGTGAAGTTATTTTGGACGCTCTGGCCCGATAGCCATGTTGGGCCTACGATTACGTATATGGCACGATGCCCTGATAGCGGATGTGACAAATGGATGCCAGGAACGGAGTAAGTAATTCTCCTCTTCTATCCTTACCCCTTGCGCTGCAGGACGTGGGTGATCACGTATACATGTGGCGTACACGGCAGCTGATTGTATCGACCCTAGTGCTGTCTGGTTCAAAGTCCAAGAAGAAGGCCGCTCGGGCACATCCAACACGTGGGGCGCGACCGCGCTGATGAAGGATGGTGGAAGCGTCACGTATACGGTACCGAAGTGCATCAAGGACGGATACTATCTCGTTCGACATGAAATCGTGGCCCTGCATAGTGCGTACTCGTATCCTGGAGCGCAATTTTATCCAGTAAGTCTTATATCCATACGAAAATCGAAGCGATAGCCACGGTCGATGAAGTGCTAATACATACTAGGGATGCCATCAACTCAAGGTGACAGGCGGTGGTAGCACGACGCCGACGGGACTTGTGGCTTTTCCGGGCGCGTATAAGGCGGCGGATCCAGGGATTACTGTGGATGCGTATAAGGGTAGGTTTATGCACATGCAGAAGTTGAGGACATCGCGTACTGACGTGATACAGCTCAAGCGTATGTCATTCCTGGACCTAAGAAATTTACGTGTTGAAACACAAATCATGATGTGGTCGTGGTGTAAAATTGTATTTTGTTCGGCGACATGCGATGTCGAATACAGAAGATAGAAATGCATCATTTGTGCACTTCTTCACGTTCGTTGTCACTTGGCAATAGTATATGGCTTTTACTGCGTCCGTGTGCCTTATCCTGCCTTCATCTTCGTCTATTCATGTACATACTCAGCATCAAGACATTACTCTCTTGGTATGTTGAGAACTACTATCTAGAATATAGTAGTTACTTAATATCTCCATCCATCGTCATCATCGAGCATCCTTTCACTGTGACTCATTAAAGTGAGTCGAGGGAGCGATTGTCGTCGGTGACAGCGACACGCGTATAATTCAGAATCTCGTGCGCCATCGCTGCTCCGAATCCATCGACCTTGACCACCAGAGTCTGCAACTGGCGACCGTTGAGCTCCAGGTCATCGTCGTTCTCGAGCCACACACGCATGCACTGCTTGACGATGAAGGTTTGGATACGGGTTGCAGGATGTTTAGGGTTTATGTACCCCAGTTCCATCTCAAAGAAGTCTTCGTCTGACTCTGCTGAATACATGATCTGATCGGACATGGCGTTGTCGACCACGGCGTCGTCGACCATATCGTTCTTTGGATGGTATGTATCCTCCGAGCTCGAAGCATGCGGGGTGATATTCATCAACTGGAAGCACGACTGATGCACGAACACTTCTTCGATGATGTAAGCAGTAGGGGTTGAATAATGTATTGTTGTGATGTTCGTCTGTGTATGTGTGTGTTAAGATGCCTGAGTTCAGGGTTAAGTACATGGAGCTATAGACTGATTGGTGCGGAGACAACCACGTGACAAGATGTAGTGTCCTGGGCTTACAGATGACAAAGCGCAAGAACGACGACGCCGATACTCTAGGCCGGCCATGCACCGGTGCAGAGATGTAGTACCCAACGAGCTCCGCGAGACGCTCGAGCGCGAGCTCTTCCAAGCCTTCGGCGCCATACTTGTCTGCAACAACGAAGACTTTCAAGTGTTGCAGAAATAGCTGTTTCGCCTCCGCGAGGGAGTCGGGCTCCTCGATGGCTTCCACGTAGCGGCCAAAGTACGCCCACTTCAGCATCCAGCGCACAGCATCTGGGTCGTCGCCGTGCCAGGTGATCTCGCGGCTGCTGGCTTCTGTGAAGATTGACCAGCTGCGGTTGAACCAATCGATGCTGTTGCAGACAACTAGGCGTTGGCCTTCGAAAAGGTCCTCGCCTTCGGGACCGAAGACGATGGTGATGTCGCAGAGTTCAGTGTCGTTGTAGAAGCGCGGATCGAGGCGCGGAGCCGTAACTTGAAGCTGCTGGGATTGGCATGTCATAGCGCGGCTGGTTTCATGATGCGGAGAAGAAGACGAATTTGTGGAAGCCATGCTGAAACCCTCGTCGTTGACTTTGTATCTGCGAACTTCTCTCGGCGTGGTGCTTCCGTGGTCGAGCTTGATGAGGTAGAGAAGTTGGGATGAAGAGAGGGAGTGGGTGGAAGGATTAACAGAAGTTCCGAGGAGGGCGTGATGATATAGAGACTGGGGGCTGGAGGGTCGGGGCTGCGGCGGGCTGCTGTGCGTAAACTAGTGACATACTCCTTTCACGTCAAGGGTAGCTCAAGCTTAGGCCACATGGCTCCAAGAAAGCATACGGGTCATAATGCCTCGAGCCTAGTATCTGATTTCCTTGCGTGCTGAACAATGAGTTTGGTGGTACTGGAGCATCATCGGCTGAAATGAGACGTTTGACGGGTTGTAGAAGCTCACGAACAAACTCATATCATCGTCCTAAAGAGCGTCGTCGCTCTCTTTAGGTCAATGCTGAATGATTCGGTTTCGGTTTCATCCGCTGTGATGGATGTGATACTTTCGGAGTACTTGTCAAGCATTTTTGTGTTTAGTGCACTCACCTGTGGAGTTGAAACTTTAGAGGCATGTCAGATGAGCTTAGGAGGATTTATAGTGTCATTTGAAGGAAGAGATCAGTGCGAACAAGTCGGCATACAGAACCGCAGGCACGCCAGGGCAAATCTCGTGTGGCAAGATCTCTTGCGGTTACGCTAGGCCTATATAAGTCATTCAAGGTGCGACGGAGTGAGCATGCTTCCGTCCCCACCCGACGTCTCACTCGTCTTCCTCCTCCTCCTCCTCCTCCTCCTCCACAGCATCGAGGGTGCTGTGAGCCTCTGCGGTCTTTACAGGACTAGGCTGCCTTGCACCACTCGCTGGTGCCCGAGCCGACGCACGACCCCTGCGTGGCCTCTTTGACTAAACAGGACGCATAACCTCCAGCTCCTCCGCGTCTTCATAGGCTTCTTCGAGCACAGTGTTCCGTTTGCGCTTCATTTCGATACGCCTTTTGCGCCTCGCATCGTCCTCCGCGGTAGCAACCTCATCTTCAACCTCCTCAACCTCATCGGTCATCTCGGACATGCTAGTGCCCTCACTCGTCTCGGAGCCGGCGTAGGATCGAGCGGGGGACCTGCCTGCCTTCGATTTGCTGTTGTCGTAACATGCCTCGCCGAACATGGACTGAATTACACTCGTGTGCTTGCCCTTCTTGAAAGGAAAGTTTCTCTTCAGCTCCTCCACTGCCTCCAGATGGTCTTCACGCTTCAGCGTCTCTGCGTACAGATGCATGTTGTCGTCGAGATAGCTTCTGACGTACTCCCGAGCTACTCTTTTTTTCCTTTGCGGTGAAGTCAGCTGGCCAGGACAGCAAGTCTGCCGGCGGCGCGGGAAAGTACTGCATCCACCGGTCAGGAGCTTGAATGATTGCATCACACACCACGTTGATCTCCTCGGTCATCTGATCCTCCGTATCATCTTGAGTGCCGGTGAGGTTGTCAATCTCCTTCTCTTCAAAGTTGATACTCATGGCTGCGAGGAAGTTGCGGAATACGGCGCCAGCCTGAACAACCGCCAAGTCCTTCCGCAGATGCAAGCGGAGCGCCTCAAAGTTGGTGGCGGAGTCGTAGGATAGGTTATTGCGCATCGCTCGTTGAGTGTTGATGAACAGAAGAGTAAACGTCCGTAGGGGTTGTAGCTGGCGGCTGATGTCGTTGGTTTCGGTCTTGCGAAAAGAAGTCCCGGCAAGTGGTGACCGCAGGTGCTTCTAGCAGTCGTGCGTTGCGATTGATATCGTTCTCTCAGGCTTGAGCACCAGACGAGTCAGCATGTTCAACTCGGCCGATGAGCTTTCCTCGGCGTCAAAGGCTGTCTCGCTCTGATCTGCAGCACTGGGAGCTGGCGCCACGACCTAGGACGTGTGTTAGTTGAGTATGATTCACTATGTCTTGAGATTGTGATCAACAAGCTACAACAGATCTATCAGGCTATCTCGCAAACCCTTAGAAGCAGTGAACAAGGTCTTACAAACTAACTCATCTCAGCTTGCCAAGGTGTTCCAGCATGTGCAACCGTTCTGATCCGACCAGCTGCCACGTTCGAAGCAGTCGTGTCAGCAAGGCTGTACTCGCTGTTGACGTGGTTATCGTGGTATAGTTCAGTGAACCATGGTCGGTCACGAACGTCCTTATATTGCGACATGCTTTCGGGTCGCGCGTGAGTTCTCGGTAATGTGTGGTTGACGTAGATCTCTTTCCTCGCTGGGCCTTGGTAGGGGAGTTTGGGCAGAGAAATCCTTCAGATCCGTCGGAAAAGCGCTGTCCTGGGTAGAACAGTCTCAACGGGCATCACTGTATCTTCACACTAGTTGACGTTCTCCTGGGCCTTAGTAGGGGAGGAGATCATCAGATAGCCGCTTCTTTACTAGGACTGAATCGTGGGTACGGCGGTCCCCTGTACACTGTATATCTTGCCGATCTGTGGTAGTACAACCACTAATTAGTGTTGATACGGCAAGGACATAGGTGAATCAATACGGTCGTTGTAACAGCTATGTGTACTGACTGTAGTGACTGACTAATTCATTGCTATTGCTACGCGCGTTAGGTTTTTGACTGTTCGTGGTGTTACACGCGAGGTTTGTGTTACCCGACTATCCCACATCGACACTGTCGTGACGTGTCGCGGATCCTGCCTCAGAACGCTCGGATCCAACACCAGTATACAGTACGTCAGCTATGGCTCCCAACAGTCAGACTTTCCACGGCTCTTCTAGAAGGACCGCTAATAAGATTTTATACAAGATTCAGTTTTAATATAGGATCCTGATATCCCTCACACGTATTATACTGTTATCTGATCCTATAATACGCTATTGTAGTACTCCTAGAAGAGTCGTAAGATTTCAGACCCCGTGTGCGGTGCGTCACCCAAAACAAGCTCCTTCGTAGTCAGTAGTGAGTAGGCAATGTGTCAAAATTTCGTGTAGCAGCATCTCTTCTTTCGATTACACTCCCTACAAAAGCCATCTGAAGTGCGACGAAATGGGCATGAACCTGTACCCTCTAAGTAAACCGCTAGAGGTCATGAAAGTACCTCAGTGACTCGTCGAGACTGTGCTTGCAGTCAACCTCGTAGAATGACCTTAAGCTTCTACCAGTTCGAGCTCGCAACCTCGGTCAAGCTTACCCAACAAAGTATCTATTATAGACAGAAATAAGCGCCACTCATCGCCGAACCTGATTCGCACAATACAAAGGTAAGTTAATTGAGAGCTATAGGCTGCGATTTTCCCTAAGATTGAGATAGGTACTGGTCTCACCTATCTCACTATGAGCCGCTCCATCCATATAATCTAGCAGTACATCATGGCCACAGTTGACTTAAGCGCGGGGCTGAGCGCGGGATGGTTTCTCGATATCACAAATCTAATAGGATCCGCTCAGGGTCCTCCTTACTTTTCACGCAAGTTGTTGACGCCCTGCCAGCCCTCTGAAGTGACTACTGCACGAGTTTATACTGACGTAAGGCGTCGTTCTTTCATCGATGTAGTAGGCGCATAATTGTCACACACAACCAACACATACTCAAGCTGTGACCGCTAGAAGAGGAGAAATTTGTATTTTGGGATAATCATCAGGTTCGTTTCGCGAGCATTACCGGTTCTTGTACATTTAAGCCACATCCAAATGTTATCTACGGTACCAACAACAATGTCTCGAAACTCGTTAACCTCCCTCGCCAATAGCCTCCAACAGGTGTGAACAGTATATCCTTGGAGATAAGCAAATAAGGCAAGATGCGCGGTCTGTAGCCAGTGAGCTTAAAGGCCTTGACGAATGGGCTCGAGTTTGGGTACCGAGGCGCTGGAAAGGCAATTTGCATCCAGGATTACCTATATAGTCGGCTCGTAGCGTTCTACTGACCTCAATCGATTATCGGTAGTGATGACAGTGTATGCGTATAGAAACCACCGGCATATCTCAAACTCCATACACTATAATAATATGGTAAATCACGACTCGGAAAGATAGCTAGCTCTGTGGAGATTCAGACGAATATTAAATAAATCTGGAGCCTTAATGACAACGCGCAGCATTCCGGGAATGATTATGAATCACGACAGGCCACGCATAATGGAAGACTGGCTCCGTTGTACATTGTTCGTCTCATTTACGACAGAAAGTCTGATGTTGGTAGGGTTCGAAACGTTCTGTTACGATCAAAGGGAGAAGCCCGTGGAGACGGACAACGACAACCAACAAAGGACGCCAACAGCGGGGCTGTGCTACCCGATCACGTGACATACCATCCCGCCAAGGAAGAGGATGGCATGCCATCCCGGGATGGTGGACCATCCTAACCCATGTCGGATGACAGGAGAACTCAGGATGGTAAGGAGGATCTCTTATGTATATAGATCCCCGCGATGAACAGCTTCTGTTCATTGTGTTCAACTTTGTAAACTCATTGTTTCTACTTAGCAATACATTGTTACTTCTTTACAGAAAGCTCTACTCGATTACCTTTACTGTCTTAAGTACCTTTGACCCTACTTGTATTCTTTCAAGATAGTTCCCTCTATACTTGTTTAGTACTTGTCCTCCGTATCCAGTGCGACCTGACTATCT
>QVXC01000637.1:0-14341 GCA_003501895.1 Phaeosphaeria sp. A1 3.1a | reverse complement strand
GGGCTCAAAGGCGCCAAAGGACTGGATGAGGTCGCCGTTGGGGCTGGGGATGAAGCTCAGCGGGCGCGAGCTGCGGCGCGAGGGCTCTGTGTCGCTCTCGCCGCCGTACAAGTCGCCGATGGCCTCGGTGACGTGGTGGTTGTCATCGCTTATCGAGATCTGTGGAACATGGCCTCGTCGCATCTGGTACATGCGCTCCAGCTCGCGGGCGCGGTCGTTGGCCTGTGGGGGAGACGGACGTGTCGTCAGCAAGAGCGCGGGCAGCGGCCGTGGTGCTGGGCCGGGAGGGTGCAGCAGCTCGAGCACGCCCAGGACTCGCCCAGGAACAGCCGTGCGGACTGAGGCCGGGCGGGCGTGGGCGTGTACTACTACATCGCGGGAGACTCACCATCATGTCGTCTGCCCCAGCCAGCCGCGTGCGGAGATGCTGGAGGGCCAATTGCCTCGACGGCTCCCAGGTCAAGAAATTCGGCTGCAGAGAAGGGCATCGAATGCGGAGCGGCGTGCGGCGAGGGCGTCGTCGAGGGCGCGGCGGGAGAGTGCTGCAGGGTTGTGGGCAGCGACGGCGAGCCCATTCATAACCACCACCAAGAGTCGTCTTCGCCGGGTGCTGGAAAAAGTGAGGATGAGATGTCGTTGCGTGCTCGCCAGACGGTACGAAGCATACAGCGGAGTAGGCTACTGAGCGTCCGTCGAGCTAGCCTAGTCCAAACATGCAGCATCGGCGCCATACACCAGAAGCAGCACCACATAGCCACACCACGGCTCTTATCACGCTCAATGAATCGAGCGGGAGCCGTTACCAGAGCGCGTGTGCAGTGGACGCCATGCTCGCCCGCCTACCTTTGTCCGACCATATGCCCGCGTCAAGGAAGGAACACGCCGCACCTTCTACACAGCACACGACTGCCCACATCACCAGCTGCAACGCTCTCTGCAAATCTTTTCCCCCGCAGCCCAAACGTCGTCCTGCCATCGTATAGCCACCGGTAACAACATCTAAACATATTAGCGCCCAGCCCGAAGCGGTTACCCACAGATTCACAGCGGGTGCCAGCGCTCAGGGGCACCGGCCCTGCATCAATGTCTCATTCGCTCGTGCGTCTTAGCTCAGGAGCCCGTGGTACACACTGAACACCGCACGTTGGAGTGATGTCACCGCGTCCGAAGCGCCTACAGTGCCATGCACCGTTCGGTATTCATGTCGTCTCCCTTTTGCCCCTTTTGCCTGATGGACATGGTTGGAGGTCTCGAGGTTGCGGCCTGCTGGATTCTGATTCTACTATCGTATACAAGCATTACGGCCTAGCGCCAAGTCGATTGTGTACCTTTTGCAGAGCACGTGACATGAACATAAATATATACAAGTTGGCGACATCTATACTGCATGGACTCGGAATAATCTTCGGCAGCTCTCTCGCTACCGACCAGTCTTTGAGACACCCGCTCCTGTGACTGCACTTCACGTCGAGCTGCTGTTGCGCTTCCAGATGAAGATCGCAGACGCGACCGCGCACCCGACTGCCCCAAGCGCAAGGTAGAGGTTCAGGTTGTCGTAGGGGTCTTCCTCTTGTTTCGGGAACGCCTGTGAGGGGTGTGTGGCGCTTTCAGCCAGCTGCAGCACATTAGCTTCCTGTCATACCCCAAATTAGAAGGGAACTCACGTGCACGAACAGCTCCGAGATGCTATTCCACGTCGCACTGACATGCAGTGGTGGTGCCATTTTTAGCGCACTCGTGTACTCGTCCGGCTGCTGCTCGCACCGCTGCATCGTCTTGTCCTGGTCAGCCTTCATGGCTGTGTACACAGCTGGTATCTGGTCGAGATGGGGATACTTCTTCCGCATCTCGACAATGTACGCGAAACTGTCAGGGTCGCTTGAGTCGTAGGTGTAGCACAGGAGATCGCAAGCATCGAGCTTGCTCTGGTTCTCCAGTATGGCTGGCTCCAGCTCGCCAAGCTCTTCCAGAATGAGATAGCACTGCTTGCCGCCCTTCAGCTCTACGCTGTTCACCGCCGATTGTGGTTTGATCGTAGGGTGATAGGTATGGGTGAATCGTCTCTGCAGGAACGCTGACAGCAAGGCACTCTTGCCGCTGCCACTGGAGCCCAGCACGTAACACAACACAACGTTCCGCTCTACGCGCCCAGGCTTATTGCGACGTTTCCGTGCTTTGGTCACCTTGAGCGCGCTAGTGGTTCCTCCACGATCGTTGCTCTCGAAGCCAAGATATGCAAGGTACTCTAGCGTCGTCTTCGGCTCTTCGAATGTCGTCATGCTCCATTGTGCAAGCCACCCTTGCAGCGTGATGTACCCTGCTTCGTTGCGGACAGTGCAAGATGGGAAAGACGAGTCGATCCAGGATGTAGGAATGCCAGGGGTGGGTGCGAACAAGTTGGCCAGCTCTTCGTCGTTGAGGCCGCCGTCGTTGTCTCTGTCGAATCTCAGGAAGAGGTCGACGAAGAAACGGTAGCCAGACGGGCTGAGCTCGGCTGACGAGTGCTGAGGAACATCAAGCTTGGGGTGCAGGAACGTATCTTGCAGACTCAGGCTGTCAGTGTAGTGGAACTTGCGCAGAATGATCCAGATGGTCTCGTGGCGACCCTTCTCAGCGAAGATCTTATTGAGAAGCAGGAAGCCGCGTTCGTCCATGCCGTACTCATCGGTAGCGCCAGGTGCAAAGCGCTCCATGGATCTCTTGATGTTGACAAGATCATCACCGCCAAGCGGCTTCTCAAAGCACTTGAGCTGGAAATCATGAATCTCCTCGTCACTCCAGTAGCCGTCCTTGTCCTTGTCGCAGAGATGGAAGACTCGCTGCAACGCTGACACGGCGGCAGGCTTGAGCGCGTTCTCCTTGGAGTCATATAGAGGGGAGATCGGATGTGTGACAGCCTTCTGGCAGAGGAAAAAGACCTCGTTGATGTTGTGATGCTCCTTTGCACTTGTACGAATGCACGAGTCGATCTCTTTGAACTCGTTCATCAGCGGGAGCATTTCCTCCGACACAACCTGGGATGTTGAGCCATTGGACTGCAGCTCAGCTTTGTTCGCACACAGCACGACTGGCACGTTGACGCCCAGGGAGCGGAAGTACGGCATCCAGAACAGAGCTACTCTTTCATAGCTGTAATGGTCCGAGTACACCAGGAGTATCACGTTTGACTTGCGCAGTTCTTTGCGGAGGACATCGCGCTCGTGGGGCAGGGCGGAGGTATCGACGATGGTGGTAGAGACATTGTCAGGGGTGCCCAGTGACGGCGGCAGGGTGACCTGTGGCAGCACAGGCTGGATTTTGGCGGTGACGAAGACGTCTTTGACGAGCGACGTGATGATAGAGCTCTTTCCCACCCCGTCGTCACCGCACACACAGATCCGGACTGGGGCAGCTGTTAGCTGGAATTGCTGCGTGGACGAAATGCACCTCGAACATACCAGTCGCCATTGCAGGACAGCATCGCTACTGCATATCAGTGAGCTGCTTCAATACAACGCGTGCCTCTCAGTGATGGTTGGCTGTGGTGGTTCTGGACTCGTCAATCGGAAGAGCTCCAGTGATTGAGTTTCTTGGCGCTCGGGCAAGCAAGGCCCATGGATGCCTCAGCAAGCTTCCCCGCGGGTTCACCAGACTGCTGGGAGCACACTTCTGGACCAGGTATGACACGCTTCTGCACCCGAAGACCGGAGACCCTGCATACATGCTCCCAACGGCCACCGAGGGACACCAACAATGAGCAGGTCCGGACTGGAAGGCGTGGCGCGCACATGGCAAGTTGGACACGGGCGAGCCATGCCGCAACGCCCACTCCACATTTCCCCACGAATCTGGCGCCCGCAAACTTGCCGTGACCTTGCCTCGATCTCCGCATCACACCGCGCCGCGAGACTCGAGAGTGTCGTCGCGCCCGAGCATCCCTGCCGCTAGTACGCCGACCGACCGTGCCATCGCCATACCTGTTGTCGCTGCTTCTTCTGCTGTTGTTCTCGCCGCTGCGTCAGCTGTCGCTAGCTTCGTCACTCAATTGACCTGCATTCGCCATGTTGTAAGTACTCCACCTGCCCGCAGACTGCCAGCCACCCGCCAATCGCATCGTCGAGGGCGATCCCAATCATATTCCATCACTGATACCATCTCAGCGTGCTGCCGCCGCCACCACGGTACCCGACAGGTAACACCGTCCCTCCACCACTCTGGCGCGTGTCGGAACTGACCTGATGTCTTAAGGCGGATATCCTGGGCTGCCGCCGGGCCAGGTCATCGAGACCAACAACACCCTCACGCATCCAACTGGTCCTGAGTACCAGCTGGTAGTCGGTGAAGGCAAGCTATCCAGTGTCAACATTGCTGCTCGTCCGCTAACAATTGTCCGCACAGGCACATATGTGCTTCGTGATGAATTGCACCTCGCGACACCCCCTCCTCACCCATCAGAAGCCCCGGTTCACAACCCAAACCCCCTCGCGACCACCGTGAGCCCCCCAACATGCGGCACCAAGCTGTCTCTCGTGGCCCTAGCTCCTCGACAGCCGTCGCATTCGCAATTGATGCGCCTCGGAACGCGCAACAGCACCCGATCGCAAGTGCCTCCGAGCATACAGGAATCCCCTCATGAATCGCACAGTCAAGCCAGCGACACCGGCTCATACGGTGCCAATGGTGTCGCGTCGTCGCCTCTCGAAGGTCTGCGCACCCCAGTGTTTGGAGAGGGAAACACAGCACTCGCCACTGTCAACGGGAAGGACTCCAAGGATCCCTCTAAGCGGCGGAAACCAAAGAGCAACATTGTTAAGAGCAACTCGTCTTTCGTGTCGCGCGTCATTCCCCATGAAGCACTGTCCAAGCGACTGCAAGAACACAATCCCAATGGCCACTATGCATTTGCCAACATCAATCGCGCCCTGCAATGGCTTGACTTGACATCCGCAACCAAGGAGGAACACATGACCAAGATTCTCTTCACCAAGGCGCATGCCCTGTGCCACGATATAAACCAGATCACCAAAGGCCCGAACCACCTCGATATTGTCATGGGATTCTCGACCGGCGACATCATCTGGTACGAGCCCATGTCGCAAAAGTACACGCGAATCAACAAGAACGGTGTTATTAACCCCACGCCTGTATCCGATGTTCGATGGCTCCCGAACAGCGAAAACCTATTCCTGGCAGCGCACATGGACGGGTGTCTCGTGGTGTACGACAAAGAGAAAGAGGATGCCGTGTTTGTAGCCGAAGAACAATCGCCTAGTACCGAGGACGTCATGTCAGATGCCGGGAAGAAGAATCAGTTGACCATCAAGAAGTCTGTGAACTCGAAAAACCAAAAGTCGAACCCTGTTTCGTGTTGGCAGATCTCAAGCTCCAAGATTAACGCATTTGAATTCTCGCCAGACCGCCGCCATCTTGCTGTGGTCTCTGAAGATGGGTCATTCCGCATCATTGACTTTTTGAAGGAGAAGTGAGTTTGCCTTGAACTTGGGGTGACTCGACTAATCCTTTGCAGGCTGTTGCATCACTACATGAGCTACTACGGAGGCATGATCTGTGTCTGTTGGTCGCCAGACGGCCGGTACATTGTCACGGGTGGACAGGACGATCTCGTATCCATATGGTCACTCGAAGACCGCGTACTAGTCGCGCGCTGTCAAGGCCACAATTCGTGGGTGACAGCTGTGCAGTTCGACCCTTGGCGATGCGACGAGCGCAACTATCGCATCGGCAGTGTAGGAGAAGACTGTCGATTACTGCTGTGGGACTTTAGCGTCGGCATGCTACACCGACCCCGTGCAGTATGTCTACTCGTGGTGAATGAGGATTTATGCATTGCAGCTAATGTGTGAATGCAGGCATCGGTACGACAGCGCAATAGCATTACCTCATCGAACCTGAAGATGCAGCGCACTCGGACAGATAGCACGGCGAATCGGCTTCGATCGAACTCGAACCTGACTTCTGGGAGTCTGCTTGACGATGAAGAGGTGGTGCATCCAGTAGAGCCTCGAGCGCGCACAGCGATGCTGCCGCCAGTTCTTGTATGCGAAACAGCTCCGAATAACCCCCCGTGTTGACACAGCTAACAACAGCACAGGCCAAAACCGTAGACGAGCACCCTGTAGTGTGGCTTGGATTCGAGGAGGAGTGCATACTGACGACGTGCAAAAATGGTGAGTCAATCAAATCTCTTCGCCACCATCACGTTTTCCAACCAAGCTTTCGCACGTTCCACACGGGTTCTGCGATAAGGTCTTGTCGATGCGCTACTCGCAGGAACACCCGCTGCATGTCGCATCTTGACCCACATGCGCATTTGTTGAACTGCTGCATTTTGTTTGAAGCTGATAACAGAGTGGATCGCTGACTTTTTTTCTCAGGCCACATCAGAACTTGGGATCGCCCCAAGGAGGGTGCGACCAACGACGACAGCGGTCAGTCGAGGACATCCACCAGCAATCCCTAAATCGGAGCGCGATAGTCACAATGGACAGGCGGTGACTCCTGATGGACGAGGTTGGATGTGGATCTTGAAGTGGTTGGGCTGTGGTACTTTGTACTTGGTATTGTTCGAAGCCACCCGGGATGTCCCGAAATCGACGTCTCGACGCGCATGGCATTTCAGCATGGGCGCCTGTCAGCCCTATGTACGTTTTGTTGCATGCATGTAGGTGCATGTTGCAACGAGCCTCATCGTTTGTATGTCTATAGACGAGCACGGCGAGAGCTGCATTTGAGCGGTATCAATTCAATCCATTCAATCATTCGACATCAGGTTTCTTCAAGTTTGTTGCATCACGTCCCTGCACGAATCAGTGGGTACCAGCGGGCGCTGCAGGACCCTTCCAGCTTTCGCATGAGGGTCGTCTGATACCACGGTGTCGCAGGCGATCTGTGGCACGAGGTGCGGCAATGCCATGCAGGCGAAAGATTAGCTAGCAGCCGCAGATTTTCCTGGCCACACACTCGCTCGGGCCGAGACGAAGAGATATCGCTTGCTTGACGACATGATACACAGAGGCGCATGGCTTGCCTGAAGCACGGCGCCCACGTGGGTGTCGAGAAGAACCGGCGAAGTGCATTATCGTTCCTTCGCCAGTGTTTCGGAACAGGTTTCCAGAGCGCGCTGGCCGGAGGTGTGCTGCGGCGCAAGTGTGGCGCAATGGCGCAATACTGCTGTTATAGTACACAGTAGAGGCGGATCTGTGCACGAAACACACGGTGCAGTGAATTGGTAGTCTGGCATGACATACGTTATTTTGGCATGCATTCGGGTCTTATGGTAGCATGTCCAATACCCGAGCAAAAGCACGACATGCATGAGGCGGCGCAGGTTGCATACAGCAGGCATGTGTCAGGCATCACGCCGTTCACGGGTTACCTTCTTTGAGGGCGCCGCCAGAAGATTTCCCAGGCGCGCTAGGGCAGTGATGCGCGCAGCCGTCACGCTTCCACCAAACAACGACTCCACTTGCGACCGTCGTCTACCAGGAGCAGACGCCGCAACGTTGCTAGCAGGCCGGCCCTTGCCCGCACGCGTGGGAGCCCGTGGATAAGGGCGTCCACGGCCATAGCCATATCCTAACGGGGCAGTCAAAAACACGCGGCCGCGCAGCAATCCCATCACTCATCTGCTCCTCCCTGCACTACTTCGTACATTAACCCAAGGCTTACCCACGCATGCCCGTCAGCCCCGGAAGCCACCTTCTTACTTGACGCCCATACGAGCCCTGCAAGTCGCGACCATTACCATATCCGCGCGCTGACACTGCGCCTACTCCCACGGAACATTGGCACTGCCGTCTACTTATCTGCATCGTGCCCCGGACCCTGCAATCGCATGGTGTTGTGATAATTTTTGTGGTTTCTTTGCCCAGTCTTTTCTTTGACTATTACATCATGCCGCTTCCGAGCGTCGGAGTGTTTGGCAGGACCACCGCGCCCGTTCTAGAGATCAAGTATGTTTGCCGCGGGAACCGCAAGAATAGCGAAATTCCTCCAGTGAGCGATTGGATATGCATACTGACTGCTCCCAGGCCGGATTCGCCGTTCGTGGTTTTCTATGGAGAGTCGTCGGAGTCGCACGAGACAGAGCTGCGGGGGAAGCTCGTCCTTACCAATCCAGAGTCGATATCTGTGCGCAGTGTTCGCATAACCCTCACAGGCACGCGCAAAGTTTCGTATGCAAACACACTTGGCGCAACACGAAGAATGCGAGCTGATACCGCATCTACAGATGGCACTTGACCAACACGGTCAGCCCGCAGCCAATCGCCCACAAGACGACTTTCCTCACCGAGCACGTCAACCTCTTCCCGATCGATGGCAACAGGAACCAAAAGGCGCACAAGATCAACGCCGGCTACCATGAGTGGGACTTTGTGTTCAAGATGCCCCCGAACCTCGACCAGAGTGTCGAGGGCCTGCCGACAAACTGGATCGTCTACAACCTCAAAGCGACCGTCGATCGAGGCTACATGAGCAAGCAGCTCTCGGCCACCTCGCACATCCGCGCCATTCGCACCCTCGGCCGCGATCTCCTCGAGACCATGCCCATGGAGCAGATTAACGAGGACATCTGGGCGAACAAACTGGCATACAAGATCACCGTACCGCAGAAGAACTATATCGTTGGAACACACATCACAGCCGACTTTGTTCTGATACCTCTAAGAAAAGGTGTCGAGATATCGACGATCAAGATGGAGCTCATCGAGTCACGGCAGCTCTTTGCGGACTATGCAGGCCGGCGGATAAGTCACCAGTCAGACATTCAGGTCTGTTCCACAGAAGGAGATTTGCCCGAGAACTCTGCGAATCTGGTTCCAAGCGATGTGGAAGAGGCTGATCAGTTGTTCGACGAGTCACATCGCTTCTCAATGACCCTGGATTTGCCCAAATCACTGAAGAATTGCCGGCAGTCTGTCGACACGGAGAACATTCGTTTGACGCATAAGCTTCGATTATACGTCAATCTGAAGAATCCCGAGGGCCACACTAGCCAGCTTCTGGTTAAGAACCATGTCCACCTTTTTATCTCTCCAAATCTGCCTCCGAACGAAGATCAGAGCGTGGTGGTTGATAATGCCATCATTAGCCAACAAGCTTTCCAGGACGAGGTCAACCAGAACGCCCCACCTACATACGGTCTGCACCAGCTCGATGAACTGTACAACGATATCGATCCTTCGGGTTTCATGACGCCAGGCGGCTACCACAGCATGATGAACAGTGGTGCAAACACTCCTTTCTATGCCCACAGCCGGACGGGATCCGCGGAAGATCTGGCGTCTTTGAATGCTGTGGCGAATGGCGGGGGCGCGTCTGCAGCAGCACTCCAGCACAGACTCCAAAACCTCGACATGTCGAACGAGCCACCCACGCGTTTTCAACCACAAAGACAGCACTCTTCTGGTGATAGCACACCAGCACATGGTAGCGAGCCAGCATACTTCGATCTGCCACCCGCTTCGTATGATATGGATGCACTTGCGCGCACACCCAGCTACAACACAGCTGTGCGAACGCCTGGCAGGGCTCCGCTCGTAGCAGACGTAGCACTGCCAAGCTACGAAATTGCGACTTCACGACCTGGATCTCCAAGCAGGAGCAGGAGCAGCAGAGGCACGACCCCTAGTCCGGCGCGATCTCTAGACACTCTCACCGAGGAAACGAACCGCAACACGGAGATGAACAGCCGGCGACAGAGCCCGAGGACAAGTAATGATGGAAGGTAAAACACCCATCTTATACGCCTCTCATTTTACAAGAAACAACCACTTGGAGCATTCATCAAATCGCTCCAACACAGCAGCAGGGCAAGACGTCTTCACACTGCATTTCACAGCTCTGAAACGAGCCCTCTGAAATCCATCAAAGACCCTCCAGCCCTCTTTCCCCCAAACCCCACTCCATATACCCTTCCATTCACATCTCCATTCTTCCTCATCATCCAGCTCAAAAGCTTAATACCCCTTTCGCACCAACCAATAGACTTTCCACATACCCCCACACCATCATCGTACCCACCATATCCAACACCTCGACCTCCTCGCTAGCCTCGACGTCGTCGTCGTCCACCGCTTCACTCGCTCCACCACCTGCCGCGCGCTGCGGCCGCCTCCGCAGCTCGTCGAGCTCGAATGGATTCCTCGAGGTGCCGAGCGCACATGTTCGGCCCAAGCAGCGCTATCGCTCGTCATCGGCGAGTTCGGACACGTCGATAAGAGAGACGATTGATGGGCTCGCGGGGTTTCGGGGGGTTTTGAGAAGGGTTGGGTAGGGATGAGTTTTTTCGTTTGGCATTTGGCATGGCATCGGCATCGGCGTTGGGCATTTTTCATCACGATGAGAATAGAAGTATAGATTCTATGAACTTGAAGCATGGGGGCTTGAGTATAGCCACTTTGTATGTAGATTAGCGATGGCGAGCGATGGAGCTGGGTATCTCCTGTTATTGAGCAAATGTACATTCTAGAGACGTTACGGTACGTCACGCCGCGTCAAGTCTATCGTGAGCAATCAAGTCACTTATGCTTTACCACATATGAACTACGTTTTCCACAGCTAATGCCCAGGATAACTTACACATATCCTATCTCACTTTACCCTTCACATGTCAACGTCGGGCCAGCGCGGCAGCACAGTCAGCCAACTCAGCCTTCTCTACTCTCGTATACATGGACGCATACGAGGTGCTTATGCCTGTCTTCTCCGTCAGGATCCGCTTAGACTCAGATTACGGCTATTCATGCATGCACAGTAGCAAGATGTGGCTTGAAGCAACTTTGCCAATTGAGGGGATGAGCGTGGGATGAAGTTTGTACGCTCTTGAAGGCACTTTCTCGCACAACATCACATCACGTCTAGATCACTATAACCAGCACCCAACCTAGCTGCATATATTCCTCAAGAAGGATACTGCTCAAACAAAAACCCCGCCGCAAGCTCCACGTTTCCTTCCGTAGCATTCAGCGCAGCAACCGCCTCATGCTGCGCAAACCCCAGGACCACCAACTTCTGCACCTCCTCGTCTGGCCATCTCGTCTCCGGCTTCGGCAAGCTCGTGACCATCTGTCTGATCTGCTCAGCCGTGACGCCCAACGCGGGCTTCCTGACCTCCGGATGCGGGGGGTTCTCTGCCCTCAACACGCGCCCTAAGGCGCCTACCCAGCCCGCTTGCACGGTTTCGTTGTTTAGGTCCAGAGAGGATATGTGCGGGATGTCGTCGTCACAATCCCCTGAATTGAAGTATTCCCAGCCCATGACGCCGCCGAAGCCTGCGCCGACGTTTTTGTACTTTTCTCGGAGCCGAGCGCATGTATCTCGCAATTGTGCGATGGGGACATGCCCAGCGCCGTTCCCGGGATTCGTAATCACGCCCATGACGACCTTGTCGGGCGCCCAGCCCGCGGCGATGATGGCGTCGTACCATTGCGTCGTGCTCGCATCGCCCCAGCCGCAGTAGAATTGCGTGTTGTACCATGCTATTTCGCGGCCGTGGATGCTGCATTCGAGCTCCGGGTACGAGAAGCCACTTAGATGCGGGAGGGTGGGGTGTAGAGGGTTTGGTGACGGGCCGCTGGCGAGCATGGGGCGCGGAGGCCGTAGGTGTGCGGGGATGTTGGGGTCGGGGATCAGGGCGGTGGCGACGGGCGCGAGGGTGATGAGGAAGTCTGGGCCGAAGTCGCTGCGTAGCCGGGAGATGAGGCGTGTGGTGGTGGAGAGGGAGGTTTCTTCTTCGATGTCGAGGTCGAGGCCGTTGAGTTTGTATTTGGAGATTGTGGATTTGAGGGGGAGGTAGTAGGCTTCGAACTGGTGGAGTAGGTCAGTATCAAGCTGATGTTTCTTGTAAAGTGTTCTTCAAGACATACACTCTCCTCATTACCACTGAGCTTCTCAAATGATCCTTGGGCTGCACCACCAAGCATGCCCAGCACCTTCACCCCGCTTCCTTGAAGCCATGCCACTTCGCCCCATAGCTGGTCGAATCGCTGGTCGTCGGGCTTGTGGTCGTTCAGTGTGATGTTGCCCGGTTCAGCATTCAGGTGAATAGCAGCTACGATGACATGTGTGACGCCGGTATTGTTCGTAAGCAATGGCAGTAGTGAATAGAAGTTGCCCTGTGGATCGTGGATTGTCTGATGGTAGACAACCAGGCGGGGACCCGCGGAGGGAGGCAAGAGCGTCGGGGAGGACGAAGTCATGATCGGAGTGGTTCAGAGTGGGGGACGGTACTTGTAGACGCGTAGTATAGCACATGTGGGCGGCGCCGACGCGTTCCTGCATCTGCCCCTCAATCGGGCTAAGTGCTATGGCGTCATCTCGGAAAGACTACAACTGAACAACAATCAAGAGTCCAACGTTGGAGGGATGATGCATGCTCAATATGTGCAATTGCGAAAGTGGGACTATCCAAGACATGTTCTATACCGTTGCCAAAACGCCTCCCACCCCATCAGGTATAAGCCTTTGGTCCTCATGACAAAGGAAAACGTCGTTGCATTCCGATGTCCATTATGTTTCCCTCCCAGGTTCCGTAACGTTCGTAGCATCCGCCAGGGATGTCAGGCAGCTAATGATATCCATTGCCGTAACCATTTGAATCAGTGAAATATGGGTGGATGACCGTTTGCTTGGCAGAAATGCGGCCGGCGGGGTCGTAGACGAGGAGGTTGTCGAGCAGGTCGAGGCCTACGTCGTCGAGAGAGGTGACAATGGAGGCGATGTCGGTCTTGTTCCACTTGGGAAACGAGGGCTTGAAGTCAGGGAAGGAGGTGACGCCGGGCCAGTCTTGCTCCGAGGGTGTGCCGAGAATGCTGGGCTGGTTAGCAGAGACGATGAAGAGTGCTGTGAGGAGGCGTACCGGAAGATCTTGAAGATCTCGTCAATCTCCGAGTCGCCAGGGAAGAGGGGCTTGCGCGTGCACATCTCGGCGAAGATGCAGCCAACGGACCACATGTCGACGCCGGTCGAGTACTGGCGGCCACCGAGCAGAATCTCGGGCGAGCGGTACCACAGGGTGACGACCTCGTGGGTGTATGTGCGGAGGGGCACGCCAAAGGCGCGGGCGAGACCAAAGTCGGCGAGCTTGAGGTTGCAGTCCTTGTCGATGAGCAGGTTCTGGGGCTTGAGGTCGCGGTGCAGGACGCGGTGGGCGTGGCAGTAGCGCACGCCCTGGCACAGCTGCATCATGAACTTCTTGACCATGGCGTCGTCCATGACCAGCGACTTGCCCGCCAGGCCTGAGCCCTCGGGCAGCGCCTTGCCGCGGCCGCCCTGGCTGACGGGCAGCGCCTCCATGTACTTCTTGAGGTCGCAGTCGAGGAACTCAAACACCAGGTACAGCTTGTGGCCGTCGGCGTGCACAATGTTGAGCAGGCGCACAATGTTGGGGTCGTTCATCTCCTTGAGCAGCGAGATCTCGCGGATGGCGGTAGAGGGCACGCCCTCGTCTTCGGCCTCGAGGCGGATCTTCTTGAGGGCCACGACGCGCTGGTCCTTGGTGGTGAGGTCGCGCGCCTTGTACACGACGCCGTACGTGCCCTCGCCAATCTTCTCCATCTTCTGGTAGTTCTCCATGGCGGCGGTGGTGGTGCTGGGTCCTGCTGGGTTAGTTGGCGGTCAGTCGGTGTTTTGCACGAGTACACACGGAGCGTAAACACTACAACCCTGGCACTGGCCGCATCCGGTAAAGCTCTAAATAACCCACAACGCGAGCTGTTAGCGCGCGTGCGTTCCGTCAATCTCCCGATGCTTCACTCACGTGCATCTACACCTACCTGCATCGATTAGTGGCCAGCATGCAGTCTCTCGATCCACACCAGCGGCCGCCAGACGGCATCCGAGCCGTGTACAAAAAGTACCAGAAGATGAAGCTCGCCGAGCTCGACGCTGATATCAACATCTTAGATCTAAAGCCTGATTCGCATACAGCACTCCCTGAAAAAGTGCATGTAGTGAAGGAGCTTCAGATTCAAGATCTCAACAAGACCTTTCGTACCTTTATTGGTGAAGAGTCTGCATCAGACACACAAGTTGATTCGTCTGCTTCTAAAATAGCCGTCTACGAACACGACGATATGCCAGGTAAGGAACGCCAGCTAAACCATGCCTGTAATGTACATATATAAATGAAGAGACATATACATGTATACATGCAACTTTCTACAATCATCCACACCACGCACCTCCCACATCATATCCTGACAAAGGCAGGACTCCACTTCATCCCCTCCCTCCTCCCCGCACAAGTTCAATCCATCCTCCTCTCCCGCCTCCTCCACCGCGACCTCTCCAACCCCACCCACCTCACCAACGTCCACACACACTACACCCTCTCCTACCC
>QVXC01000636.1:0-14463 GCA_003501895.1 Phaeosphaeria sp. A1 3.1a | reverse complement strand
GGTTTGTGTTTAGGGTTGGGGAGAGGGGGGTGGATGTTGAGAGGGAGGAGGTGGTGTGAAGGACGTGTTTCGTGGGTTCGAGACGTTCTATAGGCACTGGGATATAGTGAATCTGCAACTTGTCAAAGTATGCAGAATCATTTTGTGAGCCCATTACAATGCATAAGCTCTCCAATCTACTCGACTGCTCAGCTCCAAGATCATGTACTAACATTTCTTTAGAAGCTGTTGTATGAGTCCGATCCGTCTCCTCATATAATACACTCCGCCCTGCTATTTTTCCATTCCCCTCCAGATCTCTACGCATCCCTCCCCCACATCTCCTTCCTCCTCACCCTATCCTCCCTCGCCTCCCTCTTCACCGTCCCCCACCTCCTCCTCACCTCCTCATGCCCCCTCGCAACCTCCCCCGCCTTCTCCCTCGCCTTAACAACCATCCCCACGAAAAACTGACTGCACCCAAACTTCTCCGCCAGCTTGACTCGCGTCCACGTATACGGGTCCTGCGTCCTCAATTCCCGAATCTCCCGAATCTCCTTCTCCCCCAGATGGTACTTCTTCTCATACGGCTCCCGCACCGCATCGGGCAGCGCCGTCCGCGGCCGCGGCGGTAGACGTGAGCCGACGTGCAGAGGCGTGCCGGGCGCAGCGACGTGTGAGGATTGGAGCCGTTGCGCGGTGTGTGTGGATTGGTGGAGGGCGGCTGCGTAGAGGGAGCGCCGGGAATCGGACTTTGGGAGGAACTTGTGTGGAGTGTGGTAGACGTTTGGCGCACTGGAGGGCGGGTTGAAGATTAAGGTTGGTTGTGAGCGGTCGGCGGTGTACGAGGGCGCTTCGGGGAGTGCGAGGAGTTTCTTGTGGCGCCGGGTGGTGGATTCATGGCGGCATTGTGTCAATGGCGTGAGGGACGGTTGTATTTGTTGCGGCCGTATTCGGAGGAGGGATTTGCAGGTCGACATTGCGTGGGGAGTCGGGGCAATTGCGATGCTGTGGAGCGGATGCGTGTTTGATGGCTTCGGGATGGAAGTTCGAGCTATCAACTTTTTTAGTTTTTCCGCTCCGAGCACGTGTCTGGGCGAGCAGTAGTTGCGCTACACCACGACACATTGCAGGCTGGAGAGTCTCAAATATTTTTTCCATCATTTATGCTCGTTTAAATATTTGTTCATTGATCGCTACGTAAACGTGCTTCTTCCCCTCATCCTCAAACCTACTGGCTGCGCTTGAGCTCTCCCGCAACATAGTGCAGATACGCTCCAAGCAACTTTGTGCCCTCGATGTAGTTCCTCTTGTCAAGCTTCTCGTTGATGGAGTGAGCAGCATCTGTAGAGCTTCCCATTGGCAGGAGCAGCACGTTCTTACCCAACTCCTCCTGAAAAGTGAGAGTAACAGGAATGCTTCCACCCTCGCGAGTCATGTCTGGCTTGACACCAAAGACGCGCTCGACGGCCTTTGCGGCAGCAGTGTAGTTGGGATGGTTGGGGTCCTCCTTCCACCACTTTCCGCAGTGCAATACGCCGAACTTCATTGTGTTCTTCGACTTCAGCTTCGCCCACTCGGCGTTGATGTGCTTCTCGACGAGCTGGGTGACTTCGTCGATCTCCATGTTTGGTACAGTGCGGATTGAGAACTTTCCGACTACTCGCGCAGGAATGACGGTCTTTGCTCCCTCGGTCGAGAATGCACCCTCAATGCCGTGTAGTGACAGAGATGGATAGCGCATCTTGGCCTTCAGTGCCTCTTCCTTGGTGCCATGGATTGCTGTTTGAGCGCCGAGCGACTCTTTCAAGTCGTCCATGGTGAATGCGATTGGTGGGTAGAGCGCGTCTTCCTCATCGGTCAAGGGCGCAACCAAGTCGTCGAGGCCCTGGATCAGGATTTTGCCGTCTGGGTCAACGAACGAGTTCATGATGCGAACCAAGTCGGTCATGGGCTCGTGAGTGACACCACCGTAAACACCAGAGTGCAGGTCCTGGCCAGGTCCGGACACCTCCACTTGGTAGTAGTTGCATCCGCGGACACCATATGTCAAGCAAGGCTTCTCTGTGCCCAGCCAGTAGTTGTCCGAGATACACACAACGTCGGTGTCCTTAAAGAACTTCTTGGCCTCGGCGCGGATGGTGTCGTCCAGACCCTCGGAGCCGTTCTCCTCCATGCCTTCGAAGCACATGAGGAGGTTGACGGGCATCTCGATACCACACTTCTGGTGTGCCTCGATAGCGTTCAACCATCCCAACACGGGGCCCTTGTCATCTGTGCTGCCGCGACCGTACATGCGGCCCTTGTCGTCGATGGTCAGAGTGAAAGGATCGGTCGCCCAACCGTCCGACTTGTGCGCGGGCTGTACATCGTAGTGGCCGTAGAGGAGGACGTTTGGCTTCTTGGGGTCGTCTCCCAGACGTCCGAGGAGACATGGTGGGAGGTCAAGGTGCTCTCGGCCAGGGTTCTTTCCCAGCTCACGGAGCTCCACGGTACCACCGAGTGCCTTGATCTGGTCTGCGAGCCAGTGGCCCATCTAAAGCTGTGTTAAGATGGCTTTCTCATGTCACATTGGAGGCGAACACACCTTGACAACATCTGGTCGCCTCGCATCTTCCGAGCTGACACTGGGGATAGCAACAGCCTCCCTTAGCCTTTCAATGAAGTGGTCCTGCAGGCTATCGACCTGCTTGAAGTACGAGTCGAGATGTGGCATCGTGTCGAATTGTCTGTAGAGGTACGGCCAAGCGGCGTCAGGTAGTCGTTCTGGGGTGTATTTGTCTAGTCGTTGCGGCGTGGTCGTGAGCCGCTGTGTTAACGGAGAGCACGTGAAGCTTCGACGAGATCTAACTGCGCTTATTCGCGGTGGACAGTAGTAAGCCGGTGTTAATCGGGAAGGTGAACGTGTGAGCGAGAGGGTTCTTGCTTGTTGCAGGAAGGTGCGGGGCAAATAGCGGGGCATGTTGACAGTGCTCGAGGAAAATGGACGCGCGAATGATACAAACCTGAAGACTAACACGCATGCTTTCACCTCGGCATGTCTCCAGACCCACTCACTTACTACCAGAATTTTCCTGTGCCAGAAATAGCTTGATTATTACGTAGCATCCTGTTGGTCCACTTGGACAGAAAAGCTAGAAACACAGACCTGGTCATGCACGTGAAGCTTGTTTCGAGACGTTGGAAGCTTATTAAATCAAGCACCGTGAACATTTATTAGCTGCTTTCGCAGGTATACTACTACGTAATGCTAGTGGACATGTAAATGCAGATGGTGCAGATGGCGGTACCATCATATGTGACTACAAAAGACTCAAGATGGCTCCCCTGAGAGCATATACAGTATAAAATCGATGGACAAATTGGCGCATAATGCTAGAAATCATGATCGGATGACTCGGTGCAGCTTCGACTGCTTCATTCGTCCTTTGCCTGAGTGGGACTAAGGACATCATCCTGAGCTACTGCACTGTCCAGCTTGTTGTCCTTGCCAAAGTCAGGCAGTGTAAAGGTCATCTTGCCGGATTGTACTTGCTGCCCAGCCGAGGACGAACTTTGCCGGGTGCTTGAGAACGATGACGATTGTTGCTGCGAGGTCGAGGTCGAGTATGATGACGATGATTGTTGCTGCGAGGTGGAGCTCGAGGTTGAGGCCTGTGAGAGACCTGACGACGTGAAGAATAGTCCCTCAGACGAGCCGCCACCACTAGAGTTCGAGTTTGAGGTTTGTGAAAGGCCTTGCGATGTGAAGAACAGACCGTCGGAAGAGCCATCTCCAGCGCTTTTACTGCCTTCTATTGACCCAGTGCCTTGTGCAAAATCGACTGTTGCTATACCTGGCAGCGATTGGTCGGTCGAAGTATTGTTAGCTTGCTCGCTTTTGCTCTTGCTTGCTCTGTCGATGCTGGTAGCTTTTTCCAGCCCAACCGACGAGGTTCCTCCACTCTGGGAAGGCCGAGAAGTCGTAGCACTGCTGTCCTCCAGGACCGAATGTTCTGGTAGTGCGCGCATTGGAGGATTGGGATGAGGATCCTTCGTCAAGTGTTCGAACTCGGAGACGGACGTGCGGCGCAGTTGTTCGAGCTGGGCGTTGGGATTCTTCACAAGCAATCAAAGTCAGCCCTGAGCAGTTCATAGAGATGGTGCTAATGACATTTGCACATCATGGCCTCCATTGTATGTTGGGAGCGAAGGACAGCGCCTCAGAATTTCGGTCACTTGGCCAAGATCGAGTGCAAGGTCTAAGCAAGCTCGAACTTGTCAAGGAAGCTAGGGGAGCACCACTAGAGCTCACACCACTTCGCGAATCTGTCACAGTTGACTTCACAATTTCATCTGTCTCTTTGGCTGTCTGATCTGACGTGCCAGCTAAGACTGATGAAGACGTTTCGATCGACGGCAGACTAGCCTCAGCATCGCTAGCAGGCGTCGTGGCGGGGAGTGACTCGGATGGAGTTGTGCTGTCGGAGGAAAGGGGCGTTGCAGCTGCGGGAGGTAACTCGGGCAGCTCTGGGGAGGCAGACGAGGGGGGAAGGATATTTGCAGTGCTCGGAGCATGTGCTTCGCGTGGAGGGTGGAAGTCTGACGCATTGAGAGAAGAAAACTTGCATTGTGGACATACCCATTGGGCTTGATCGGGCACGCCCTCTGCCGCAGGAAGCTCGCCAGCCTCGTCTCGCTCCTCGCCCCAGAATGTAGGGCGTCTGATGGCTGCGGGCGTCACGGGTAGACTTGGTCGCTCCACGGCCGAGGGGAAGTCGGTGAGAATGAGGCTCTCGCGCCGAAGCTTTCGTTCGAGCTGGGGAGATCCGAGGTCATCGGTGCCGGTCGCTTGCTGGAGTGTGAGTGTTTGAGACTTTCCTCGCCTACCCTGAGCGTCCATTATCGCACGGACGTAGTTGTCGATGCCCGGCACGCTGTCCCATGCATTAGCACTATTCTGCTGGAAAGATGACCAGTCAGTGGCCTTAGGAGAAGACACTGGGTCAGGACTCGTTGATCCATTTCCTGATCCACTAGGTGTATTCTCCTGGGTGTCCTCATAGTGTACCGTCGAAAACGGGTGGGTTGGAGAGACAGGGGTCGGCTCGGGTGGGAGATCCTCAGCGAAGACTCGTGTCGGTCGCGGTCGATCCGCTTGTTGCTCCCATGGGAAAATTGGTTTAGGCTTTTCTGCGGGCTTTGGGCGCTCTTCAGGCACCTTATACCACATATCTTTGGGCGGCTCCGGGTAAGCCTGGGGTGCTTTGAAGAGGTTTCGGCTTGCGCTGAACGTGTATTGGGCAGTCGGAAAGTTAGCAGCCTCTGGTCTCGCGTGAGCAGGCGGCTCGAATCTGGTGGCATCCCACTCCATCTCAGGAGCCGAAAACTTGCGCTGCTCTACTGTCGGCGTAGGCTCTGTGACCCCTTGGTCGATATTCTCTGACACTTCACCAGGCTCGGTCATGGGAGCTTCAGTGGTAGTAATGGGGGCTTCTGGCTCGATAACGGCATTGCGGTCTTCAGCGCTTTCTGCGCCAACCTGAACACCTTGTTGGCGATGTTGAGTAGTACCTGGAGCCTCTTTCCGCAAATGCCTGTCATGAACTTGCCACCAGCGACCTAGAAGCTCGCCATAGACGCCGGGTGCGCTCGATCGGTCCTTCGACCAGGGCTTGTCCTTGCCGATGAAGTGTACAGCACTGATGTCTCTCTTGTAGTAGCGGTAGGCTGGCTCCCACTGATATTCGGCATTGGGCGTGCAATTGTAGGTGAACTTTAGTCGCTGCCATGGCCGATGCTCAAAGTACTGGTTGAGAAGACCTTGGTCCGCACCATCGAAGCTGTCGCCAGTAGCCGCCATGGTCTGCAGCGCCCAGTATTCGCCCATATCGGGTGAGATGACCATGACACCGCTGTTGAAGGCATCGGGCCAACCGATATCCGGTGCCGCGGCGAAGGACGCCTCGATGTCGAATAGCTCGTCGAGGGCTCGAAGTGCAACAACGTCGGCGTCGAGATATACAATCTTGCGAAACTGTGTTTGTCTCCACAGCGCAATCTTGGTGAAGGCGAAGGACAAATCGGGGCGACCCATGAGATACAGGTTCGCCGGACTTGGGGTGCGTATACGGTCGACGGGGATTAAGTAGTCATACAGTGTCTTCAGCTGGGCAATCGTGTCGGCGGACAATGTGTCGAGGGTGATGAGCACCGCGAGCTTCTTCTTGGTGCCCGCATCGCGGAGGGAATGTGCGAGGACAGCAGCGCCTGGCAGATACGAATCGCTCATCAACAGCTGGAAGCAATGTTAGAAAGGCATGTATGCTCCAGGACTAGCTAAGACTTACCGTGCAGTACACGTCCTCCAGAGGTCGCGCCATGTTGACGAGGTTGAAAGGGAAGAGTTGAATCTCTTCGCTGGCAAGAGCGACCAAGTCAGATGAGGAGAGAAGAAGAGCGCGTACAAGCTTCCCCGCAGCAATGCAGGTTGGCGCCGATCGCCAGTTGGAGTTGTACCGAAAGAGTGCGGGCGGCAGATGGAGCTAGCTGGAGAAATGCAGGAGCTGCCGACACGCGACTGCAGCGCTTCAGTGAATGCCGACGCAGCTTATGAATTCACTGCTGCTCAACGAGTGAATTGATGGAAAGGTCTTGCTAGCGACCGACGCGGACCATGGTAACAACAGCGCAAAAGGCTGGCTCCCGCATTGGTTGAGAAATGACATTTCGATAGTTAGTCCCACGAGCTGGGAGCTTGCGCCACGCGACAGGGACTCGAGCTTGAGCGAGATGACGCACTGACCCTAACGGCCACGCGCGAACTGCAACGCTCTTAGAGTGCTCGTTCGAACACGTTGTACAATTATCTACGTGAGTATTGTGAAGTATTCATCGGGAAACAGGCACAGTCAGGGGTATTCGTCTACCGAGAGAAACAATCACGCGCGCGGCCAAGTCCAGAGCTGTTCACGTCGGAACGCACGAGCAGCCTCGTGATACCACTTCACTGAGCGGGCGGCGGCATGCGTCTCCGCCTCGGCTGGAGGACATGGCTGGAGGCCAGAACAACGCAACCTGCAGCAACAACGATGGGAATTTTCGGGTGTGAAGTTCTTGTATGAAGATACCATATTTCGGAGAAATCGTCGGGTAGTCGATACCCTGAACTCGCTGAATATCTTGTACAATACTCCCTCGACCACACCGATGGGCAGAGCTTCAGAAGCTTTAAGCGAGGGTGGACAGGGATATCCCTGCTACTGTGTTTATGACGTCTTTACCTAAAGCAGCTCCCACATTCACTCACCAAGAAAGTGAACAACCACCTTAGGAAGCTCAAGACTCAAGACTCCACACTTTCAAACTCGACACTCACGAACTCCGAGTCCTCGACTACAAGATAAACACAACCACCTTCAAAATGACCTCCCACATCCCCCTCGCAAAATCCATCCTCCAACTCCTCCTCACCTCCGCCATCTCCTCCTACGGCCTCTTCCTCTCCTACCAAAACATCACGCGCCTCCAGCAGTACGAAGCACAGAGCGAGAAAGCCGCAGAATGGAGCCAAACCGCCGCGGACAGGCTACATAAGACGCGAACGACGCAGACGAGTGGGACGGTCAGCGTACGTTCTGTCCTCACACACGATTGTTGCGCTTCCGCAAAACCCTAACCCACTAATATGTTCATAGCTCCTGATCTCCCTCCTCACCACCCCCCTCCTCCTCACAACATCCCACGGCACCTCCCCTACAACCCTCATCTCCGCCGCCGCCATAAACGCCACAGCCCTCTTCTTCGCGCGCAGCCACATGGCCGCCTTCTGGAACGAAAAAGTGCAGACGCGCGTGCCTTTTGTGCAGAAGTTCAACGACGCGGTGCGGGGCAGCGAGGAAGTGGTTTCGATACTGGGTGTGTTGGGTGGGTGTTGGGTTGTTGCTGGGTTGGGGTGGGGGGTGATGGGGGTGGGGTGGATATAGCATGGCACTTACTCTTGTTGCGATTATGAGGGACTTGAAAGGAGAGGGAAGGTATGAGTAAGGAGGGTAGGAATAGTTATGGGGTATATTGCTCGCTTCCTTCCGTGCAGTTTGTAACAATATCACATCTCCGCCATCTCCCTCACCACCCTAACACTATCCGCCTCGCGAATCCACTCCTCGATCCGAGCGCCCACGTCGCCTACTAGTCGCTCGTATGTCTCGTTCATGAAGAAGAGAGAGGTATGGGCGGTGACTTCATCGATGTCTTGCATGAATACACGCACCCAGGTTGGATCCTTATTCCCCTCGCTGTCCTTGGGAGGCAGCATACAGAACTTTCTTAACTTCTTCTTCTTCTTCTCCTTTGGTTTCTTATCATTCTCTGGTTGCTCGTCGTCGTCAGCACCAGATGATACAGAGGATACTTGACTGGCGAGGCTGTCTGTGCTGGTCATGGTGTACATTGACCCGTGGGTAGAAGATTGGTCGTCCGGATTGGCCTGGTTCATGATTGCGCTGTGTGAGAAGCCGTAGTTGCTGTATGGGTGGTTGGAGCTTTGCGCTGGGTGTGATTGGTCGCCCAAAGTGACGGTTCCGAGATCTTCATCGAGTGCTTGGATTTCGGGTGCTTCCTCAGGACTCATCTCATAGCCGGTGTGCATGTCTTTGCTTGGATGCGAGTGGTCGTTTGGGTGTGGATCTTCAATTGAAGTTTCAATCGACTTCAATTCCTTCTGTTCCTTGGGAGGCCCCCCTTCCATTCTCTGTCGCTCTCTTTCCATGCGTTCCCTCTCTTGCTGGAGTCGAAGCTCTTCTCTCTCTGCATGACTGAGTTCTCGCTTCTCTTCTTGTTGCTCCTCTTGCAGCTTTTCTTGCTCCTTGGCTTGCTGCTTCTCCCACTTCTCCTCTGCTTTTGTCATCTCCTTGATGGCCTTGTTCCGTGCTTTGACTGCCTTCTGGTACTCCTTGAGTGCCTTATCGTGCTCCTTTTCAGCAGCTTTGCGTTGTTGCTTGTCAGTAAATTGCATCAAGTCCACGAACGGAGGCTCCTGTGGTATGGGAGGTATTTCTGGAAAGTTTGGCATGCTATCTGTTCGCGTAGAGCCCTCTCTTGAGAACGTGTTTACTGGACTGGTGGCAGAAGGAGGTTCTTGTGGGGTAATTGGAACAAGCTCGCCACCGCGATGTTCTTGGACTTCGACAGAGAGATGAAGAGGTTCCATGCTGGTTTGGGAGCTCGCACCTGCTCTTAGTGGATGGGGCCTGGCCGATATCGAGGTGACATCGGTTTCACTCGGTTGTGGACCCCGACTTGGCGGACGCGACGATGATGGCGTAGGAGACTTCGAAGACTTTGGCGACTTTGGCTTCTTTGGACGTCCTGTGCTAACCGTGTAGTAGTTGACAAAGCGCGTACGAGGCGGTGAAGCAATCCCTGGGTTTGCAGCTTTGCGGGTTTTCTCGTCGTCTTCCTCAAGTGCTCGAATTCGCGCATAGCGATTCTTCAGCGACTTGTAGTCTGCCATTGCGCTGCCAAATTCGAAATGCGACTTGACTAGTCCTTTGGTCGCTTCTCTAAGGCCGTTTGAGTAGTGTTTATTCAGCCAATGCATGGTATTCTCCCAGCCCTTGCGCACAGGCAGTTGCACGTCGTTGTGGAAAGAAGGATTGAAGTTTGGATCAGATGGCTTTGAGTTGAAGAGTGTACCAATTCTGCTGGGCTTCTTCTCTATTGGCTCTTCCGGGATAACATCAATAGGTGCTGGAGCGGGACTGAACAAGCTCCCCAATCCCGCCTTGATGATCCCAGGGTGCATTCCGAGGAAAGGCACGTCAAAGTTGATGACACCCACAATGCGATGGCGGAACACTAGAGCGATGTCTGCAGCGACGAGACCGCCCATGGAGTGCCCGAGCAGAATGACATCGGTCCATTGATCCTCATGTGGTGCTAACCTGGCACCTGTAAGTCATGTGACTTGAGCATGAAGAGAATGTTATACCAATTGGAGAAGTTGTCTCTTGCCTGCTCAAGCGAGTTTCGTGAGCGATATCTGGGGTATATCTTGGTGTGCACCACGTGCGTGTCTGCAAGAGTGACGGTAACCAGATTGTGGACGTGGGCGGGAAAGCTTCGGAAGCTGGTTTCGTTGCCCATAAAACCATGAATGTACACAAGCAAGACCCTGCGGAGATTGGAAGAATCGATAGCAGGATCCGGGAGAAGCGAATCTGTAGAGGACGAGCGGGGATCGTGGGACGACATGCCGATTATTGAGGGTTCGAATATGGTGCTCTCGGCATCACTGAAGGCTTGTTGTCGTGGTGGGAGCGGCGGTGGTTTTCCAGTCGAAGTTGCTCCATGCTGGGTTGTGCAGGCCGTTGGGGTAGGCAACGTCATAATCACTTGTCGCGATGTGAGTGGTCGTGCAGACAGCTACACTTCAAGCATGGCGAATGCAGTAGTTATATTGCGAAACGCAGAGACCTGGGTGAACTTTTCTCTCCAGCGTTGTGTACAGCCACACTGCCTTGATTCGGCAAATTCACGACAGAAGAGGGGCAGCTGCGCGAGGCATGCGAAAGACCGACGCGTCAGTCACCAGTCGCACGTGCAGATAAGGCAGCTTGCATTCTTGAATCGCCAGACAGACACCTTGCAACATGCTCTCACCTCGCTGTCATTCTGCTCACTACTGCACGTCAAAATGGCACCCACGGGTCTGCATCGCGCGATGACCGTTGGCTCCATTGGGGTCTATTGTACGCCGCGAAACCAATTGCGCGGTGATTGGACGGCATCCTGAGACGACAGGTCATCTAACAAACGCCGATCGCGCTCACCCACAGGTTCGCAACAGACCAGGGTCCGGAGTGCGAGAGCCAACTGGAAAAGGAGAGGTTGACACCCTGGTCGCATCCCGCGAGGCTCCCAATCTCGAGGCGGACTTGGCAATATCCGCCTCAAGCTACACGAGCCGCACCCGACGAGAAAGAGGAGGTACACTGCTGCTGCCAGCGGGGACAAAGGGGGCACCATGTCGCAGGATTGTGCAGCACAGCTCGTGGTCTGCGATGCAACGACGGCGGGTGCTATGTGGGGAGCGTGCTGGCGGCTGCTGTCTAAGAATAACAGAGTGGTGAGTCTAGTGAGGGCAGACGGCTGTTCCAAAAGGGCCGTGGTACAATGTATATTTGCTAGGACGTGGTGCGAGCGCCCGGGACGAGAGCGAACAGCGCCAGCCCACCACCAAACGCGGCACGGCAAGACATGCGCATTTCTGGACGAGACGGCCAAAACACGTCGTCGCGTGTCGACCCGCAGCGCAGCAGACACGGCACAACCATGGCCAGACGCTGCGCGAAGAACAATTCGGAGGGCTAACATGTGGGAGGCGGCCACGGCAGCCAGTGTTTGGTGGCCTGCGACAACGTTTGCAATTTCCGTGCGCAGTCTACTTCGTATACGGATGACTAGATGATCCAATAGTAGCCACCCCGGCAGGGTGCTCGCAGCCAATCACCGAGACGGGCCGTCTGGACCTGCAGCTGTCGCTTTCTCTTTGTGCAGACCTCCTCTCCCACACGACCTCCGCAGCGACGTGACAATTTTCTTCGCGGTGCGGCTTTGGGGTGCCATCAGGACCGCGAGTGCTTCTGGCCAGTTTCATTGCCGCCTGCGATTCGCGATCCGACAAACAGTGCGCCGCGACTTTCACGACTCATTCGCCCACGCTACGTTCCACCCGCTGCGGGCACCACCATTTGGTCTTCGCGCATACTCGCAGTCGCCTCTAATAGTTGCTTGCTGCTTGCACGCCTAGCTGCGCGACCCATCGTCACTCCATCGTGACAATCGTAAATGCGGGCCATCTGACCGCGTCCAGTGGGTATGTCCGGCATCCCATCATTGCAGCGCTGATCGCTCGCCAGATCCTTCCATCCACAGCCACCACGTTGGCGTCCATTCGTTTCTCGACACTCCCTCACCCATTCACCCATACGACCAAATACACTGCATCCATTGACTGGACCTTCGCGCTGGCCAAGCCCACACGTCCACTCCTTTCACATCGACCCGCTACACTCCTTCAGCACATGTCGCCCATACACGTCGCATTCGCCACCGACACTCCGAGAGCAACATTGGCGTGCGCTCCACTTTAGACCATCGCATACCTTATGGACACAGCCAGCACGTTGCCACAGAGGTTCAGACCGAATACACGACAACGCCGCGCAAAACGGGACAGCTCCCCAGAAAGAGAGCACGCCGGGAAGGAGAAGGGCCAGCCTCAAAGGCCCTCGGATAGGACAGCTATCAGACGAAAAGAGGAGGAGAATCACATCACCATGACGAAAGATCACCGCTTCTTCCATCGGCGACAGGCACCCCCAGCGACAAAGGTCTTGACCGTCAACGTAGAAGTGGTTGCGACCGTCGACACGAGTGGAAACCTCGTAGGCCAGGAGACAAAGACACAATCAGACCCGGCAGTAGCAACGTCAGGAGCTGATGGCGTCCCCCCATCGAACGCCGTCAATGCTGTTGGATCGGTAGCAGCACCGGTGGTGTCCGCTGTTGGCAATGCACTCAACGCGTTGACAGATCCAGTAGCCCAGGTCCCGCCATCTGTACCAGTACCCGCGGTCCCGTCGCTACCTCAGGTACCTGCTGTTCCTGCTATGCCTACGGTCGGGGTGCCCACCGTCCCTTCAGTACCACCATTTCCCACAGATCTCACTGTGCCTGCTTATCCATGGCCGTCAGGCGTTTCAGCAGCAGCCTTACAGGTCAGCGCCAGCCCCTCACCCTCGCCCACAAGTGTGTCGGGAATCGCTATCTCGGTATCCAGCCTCGCTGCACTACCACCGCTCTCGAACTCGACCCTTGCTAGCGTATCGTCTACGGCCTCTCTCTCCGCCCGAGGGAGTGCCTCTAGGTCGATGTCCGCATCTGGATCTGTATCTCTTACCATGTCTAGTCGCTCTGGCTCCTTGACTTCGACCGGAACAGACTCGTCACAGCGTGGGAGCGCGACTTCGTCTCTTGTAGGCGGCACAGGTATCCTAGGCGGCGGTGGTGGACCAGCCAATACCGCTGACCCCGCTCTTAACACAGCTGCGGCTGGTTCTGGCTCAGCTGGACCTACGACACCTCTTCAAACACCACAAGTAGTTGGGAGCGTGGTCGGAAGTCTTGCCGGTGCCGCACTAATCCTAGCCATAATATTATTTCTCCTTCGACGTCATAAGCGACAACGGCGAGGTGCGTTACAGCTCACTGGCGATGAAACAACAGACCGCGTCCCTCCCATGAGCCAGGACCCGTCAAGGAACAACCGAATACCGTCCACTTTCTTGAACCGATTCTCGGGAATGTCCAAATCGACGGTTGAGACGAATACCAGCGCTGGTGAGCGCAGCTTCCAGCGGGTATCTGGCCGGAAATTGCCATCCGCCTTCAGTGAAGGCATGACCTCGGATCAGTTTTCTCGAGGAGGGACTCTCTCTGGCTCGTCGTTCTATACCGACGACCAAGGAACGTACGGCGGACCAGGGATTACTAAAGAGTTTGGCAAAGAGTATGGCAAGGAAGTCGGAGGTTCAGCAGCTGCAGGCGCAGGAGCAGGAGCAGGAGCCATGAGTTTCCGGCCTGGGCCTGCAAGAACCCCAATCATTCGTCATCCAGACGATGACTACTCGAACCCTTTCGCCGACCCAGCTCCATTCCCACGAGACATATCACATCTGAGCCCACCACAGTCACCAAACCCCGACATACCGCGGAACACCTTGGGTCGAAGTCTCCATTCCCACGACGGGTCTCGAAGCTCCAAATTCACCGAGAACGTTTGACGACACTACACATGTATACATCTTCTCACTGTCGCTTCTGTACCTCGTTCCGTCTAATGACACGCATGTACGTGTATCAAGACTCTCACATTTCTCCTGTCATATCTAGCGATCGCCGGTGGCTTCCTTGTTGTATACCCCTGGAAGTCTCGACTCCACACACACCACCACTTTACCATCTACCGTCCGTATCTGGAGCGCAGTACGCGACTCTAACCTAATATCTTATTGGTCCGATCATACTGTTTCGAGTCCTGTCTCAATACCGTGTACGTCATGAGACGGGCATTGCTGCCACCCACCGTTTGTGCGCATTTTTTCATGTACATACCTTAGTCGGTGGCTCGGAGGAGTCACCCGATGGCTACGAGGAGCGGTGGCGGTTTGAAGCTGTCGAGGAGGGGCAGAGTTGTATAGTCGGATCGGGGTCTTTGGTTGTAGACTTACGATGTGCGCATACTACCAATGACAAAAAGTTCAGCTTACTTTCGTTGCCTTTTGTCCTGCCGAACTTTTATCGCACTGATGTGAGATGTAGCAGCCTTGCACGCCTTGGAGATTATCTGAATCGTGTGTAGATTGTGAATTGTTAACTGTCATATGGACGAGGGAATGGCACCGCGTTGCATGTCTGGCCGACTGCGAGGCTCTGGTAGAT
>QVXC01000635.1:0-14556 GCA_003501895.1 Phaeosphaeria sp. A1 3.1a | reverse complement strand
GGAGACAGAGAGAGTCTACGAATGCTTGCTTCCCGTCCTATTTGAGGCAGGGTGGGGATGTGGGGCAAGACACGATCAGCAGGATTGTGAAGTCATCAGCAGCACTACGCACAGCTCTGAATGGCTCCGCCTTCATGGGATTATGGACGGAAAGCAAGCTTCTTTGCAAGGGATCCAGAAAGAGTTTGCGAATGTGATTGACCAGAGCCGACGAAAGGTTCAAGCTGATCCTGTAGTGGCAGATCGGATTCGAGCTCTGCTTACCGCAACGAAAGTCTCTTTCACAGAGCAGACCCTTAGGAGTGCTCTGAGCGCGGTAGGAAATGGAACTCAGAGGCAAGCTAAGCTATAAAACTAGGCGAACTCCCCTGGCCCCAACTACCTTGTAAGGTCTTGGTTATCAAATACTAAGGTCGAGGTACACGGGTCAGGGTATAGATTTGAAGACCGGAACCAGTAGATGAGTGTGGAGCATATGGGTGAATTTAGGTGAGCGCGTATAACGACTCGCCGTGGTAGCCTTTTCCCCATAATGTCGTTGGTAAGGCGCACTACAAGCGATTCCATGAAGCAAGCACGGGGTGTAGTAGAATTGAATAACATCCCCCACGACGAAGCGAATATCACACTGTGACGAGAGACTTTTCCCAATTAAGTATCTTAAACATGATTTTGCGAGTCTCTCGAGCTATAGTAGACACAATAAATTCTTTGAACCTTTCTACACAAGATATCAGCCTATGGCGAAAAAATACACAGTATTTGTGACGGTTATGAGGAGAAGCAGATCACGTGATGGTGGTCTGGTGCTGCTTCCTCAATTGAGCACCTCTTGCCTCAGCAACATCACAGATGCGTCATGTAAATAGACTGATCACTGCCCTCTGGAGAGAAGAGCAACACACACAGACAATAGCAGAACACAGAAGATTTTCCGCGACGACCGCAACAGTTATGAGCCCGGATTGCGACTGAAAAGCTCGCTCACTCACTCACAACGACTGATTGGCACCTACGATCGAGATCAAGCTTTGATCATACTGTACGGAGCCGCCGACCTACTAATACATCATCGACAATGACTACAGAGTCAGATCCTGCAGTCACCAGAGTGACTGTCGTCCTCGATCGAGCTGACGACTGGCACAAGTGGCTGTTCATTCGAAAGGATACTGCACAGAAGCATGAGCTCTGGCAGTACGTGGACCCTGCCACGAAGGCAGCGGACTTGCCTACGTTAACGGCACCAATGGAAACTCGACTTGAGGATCACAACAACGACGCTACATCTATAGCTCACCTTACCGCTGCGCAGCAGAAGCTCTACCAATGGGAGTACGAGCGATGGGAGCGGAAGGACCTTGAGTACAAGCGTCAGAAGAAGGCTCTCGCTGAGTTCGACTCTGAGATCAGCAAGACGATCGCTGCAAAGCACCTTTACCTGATCGAGAGCAAGGACACGCCATACGAGCGACTGATGACGCTCAAGAAGCACCTTGCACCGTCTGATGCGACACGACAACGCGATCTAATCGCACGATACCGAGCCCTCCAGACGCCGCCACGCGGCAGGAAAGTTGAAGAGTGGCTACACTCTTGGGTGGAGATCACCAATATGTGCATAGCCGCAGAGGTTCCGGAGACAATGGGATCTCGGGCGCAGGACCTCGAGGATTAATCCTAGAGGAGAGAATACGATGAGCGAGAAGGCTCGGGAGAACCAAGCTTGGTGAAAGTCCAGTTGGCTTTTCACAGGCCTAACTCTATGGCACAATGGAAGGGACTGATTTTCATTCGTTGCACTGAAAGATTTAGCACGAACACCACTCTAGCCAGTAGCTACGCCGAATTGCTTACCTTGTTCATGTGATATAACTGCGTCATGATCTGTGGCATCATCCGCTCGCAGGAGTTCATCTTGGTGATCTTCTTCGAGAGGCGAGGCTGTAGTGAGATTTGGTTCATTACGTATTGCAGACTGCAATAGCTGACCGTCTTGGGGGCGTACGACAAGAGCCGGAGCTTCCGGAAGAGCTCCGATAGGTAGTCGATGACAAGTACGTGTGGCGCGGCCTTCAAAGGTATGACGTCTCGCAGGCGAGCTACAGTATAGAGCTCAATAGTTCTCTCACAGGCGCTGATATTCCACGCATTACACTTATGCAAAGGTCCCACTGCTAAGAATCATCAATCTGAGCTCAACAGGTGGTAAACCAAACGCCATCTTTGCCGGCTGTTAGTGGCAACCGATAACGATCAGCACTGCAGCTGTCTTACGCTTCTATGAAATCGCTTGATTCTAACGAGCGTAGCGCTGTTGCACGTCGTGCTAAGATTCGACAAGACTGCTTACTGATGACAAAGCTAGAGCTCTTTGAGAAAAGGTATCATAAGGCGGAAAACTGGGGTATCGCGAGTACAAGCGACTTGAGCGTTATCATCCTGATTACATATACAGTAAATCTTGCTTATGTTGGACGCTTTGCTTGGATTTGATTTATCTATTTGGCCAGTGTTTCGCGGGTTTCTTGAAGTACTACACCAACCTATACTCTTTTCTCCTAACGTTTAAACATGTCAATATCTAAATTGCCTGTGGAGCTCAAACTAGTGATTCTTGAGCTAGTTTCAGACAGAGATGTTCGAAATTTCGCCTTCGGAACCAATGAGCACATAATCGGTGCAAGCGCACTCAGAGACCGTCTCGAGGCAGCCTGCTCAGATAAAGAAATTCTGAGAGTATCTAAAAAAATTCTGAAAGCATCTTCCATTCTCAACAATCTCCAACAGATATCTACTCATGAACCACTATCTGACGAGCTCCGCTCTAAGATCATTGAGAAGATACCGATCCTTGTCATTGAGGGTATTCATAGCCGATTTGTGTCCTCCACCACGCAGTGTCTTATCTCCACGCTGTTGAAATTTCCTTTCCCTAACAGTGTTTTTAAAGACGTTACCCGCAAGATTGTCTCGGCAGCTGAAAGACGCCCCGTCACCCTGACCTCATGTGCTGCGGGGAGAATTCTTGCAATTCTTACTGACCTCAGATCCTACTTAGACGATACTGATGCATCTCTACATAGTATTGCTATGAAGATCGGAGACCGCATCGCCATGGAGTTCAGGTTGCTATTTGTCCCCCAAGGATTGATCAATTATCATTATCTACAACGAATACCACTGCCCAAAACAATATGTCAACCTATCTGGGTTCAGGTAAGAGCGGCAGCCGAAGATCAGCTAGACGTCGTGCTCGGTCAAGGGGATATTCTGAAGGCAAAGCTGCTATTATGGGCTGACAACGGACATCTTGTAACCAAACCCTTGCCTAGATGTCCTATGTGTGACGACTATGTTCTAGAATTAGGATCCAGAACTGCTAGGTGCTTTTCGGTCCGTACCTTAGAAGGATTTGGAGTCTACTTACCCCGTACGAAAAGAGTCTCAAGTCAAGTTCAATACGGGCTCAGCCTCAAAGCACAATTTCCATTCGGCTGGTATGAGGACATGGAACTGCGTAAGGTCGGCAGTACTTGGAGACCGGATTATACTTCCGAGAAAGAAGAGCCATTCTTCTCCGAGCATCGGACGATGCGTTATCACCAATGGCTTAGCATGCATAAGCATACCTTGCACGTGCTCGAAGAACATTTTTGCAATGCATTGCAGCTCAAATTCTCCAGCATACTGACTCTTCTCACAACCCTCTGGCCCTTTCTTCCATGGCAACAATCAGATTATGGTGTATGTAAAGAAGACCAAGTGGTGCAAGTCCAACGACTAGTTCGGAATACCACGATGCAGGATCGCAAGAAGATCGACCATTTCCTCACGAACCTGGTTGTGGCTTGTATACGCCATGTAGATGTTCCAAATCATAAAATCCTGCCGTATCGATCCGCAGTTATGAATTACCCAGTAACGGGAGGGTATGTGTCCACGGAATTTCAGGATGCTATACAGCGCACGTTACTCAAGCGGCTTCTTTTGCAAACGCCGCTTATGTATTGGCCGGTGGTCTTAAAGTTGGTATGGCATACTTCCGAAACCAGTGAACACATGGAAGGAGTGATAATACATGTGAGTGTTGACCGGAAAAAAGTTACAAGTGATTGTGTGAATCTGCGCGGTGGCTATGATGTTCTCTTCCTTTGGGAGCAGTTACTATCCTCCGAGACAGTTCCTTTTGATGAGGAAACGGTAGCGGAAGGTAGGCGGCGTTTGTACGTTCACGAGCTTGCCGAGTGAACACAATTGACTTCGAGACCGTTCCATGGTCGGGTGTTGGACTGAACTAAGACGCCAAGTCTCTCATGAGTAACGTTGGTTAAGGGCCTGTTCGGTGCAGCTCCAGAACGGCCAAAATAGGCGCCAGATCGAAGTTTGAAACGGAAATGGCGGGGGCGTTCGGTAAAATAGAGTTTTTTTATGCACATCTGGAGGTTCCGTTTTGTTAGTAAATTATAGCAGAAAAAAACCCTGGCTAAGTTAGTGCTTACTTGACCTATTTTTCAACCAAATTCAGACGATCTAGTGTCTCTTCTGGTCCTGCTCCTCTAGAGGTCAATTTCCATCTCAAACTTCAGAACTCACGTGATCTAATGCCGCGAATCGACAGGCGTATAGCGTACGTACTGGCTAGTAGTACAATTGCTGGTGTTGGTACGGCCATCTCAACCTATATGGACCAGTATACAAAGCTATCTGGTGTACGCAAGTACGACGATGACCGACATTAAAGCGCTGCCTGGCTGGCGTCTTATTTAAGGGACGATAACTAGTTATTTGTAGAGAGTTGCTGTCAAATAGACGGTGTACTGCGTCACGATCTCTATTATTAGGGATAGTCAGGTAACACAATGCTCGGGTGTAACAACACCAACAAAATCAGAACAGTACGCGTCAGAAGCAGAATAACAGAACACATTACAATACAATCGTTACAATCATCAATATTCTGTAATATCTCATCTTATTTGACAACAGTAAGGAAATAATAATACGCACCTATTCTACCAAATAAGAGCTACAAATAATAGTATTACTACTAGGTAAGAAGCTCTTTACTCTGACGAAAGTATACAGAGAAAGAGTAATAAGGAATAGATTCAATCAAGGATTAAGAGAGTTCTTAGCTTTTCCAGCACCTTTTTAGGCAAGTACGTTAAGGTATATACAGAGACTCTTAGCTGTTTTTACGAGTCTTTCGGTCTTTATTATTCCTATTCTGTTAAAGTAAGTTCTGCCTTTCAGCAGGCAGAGGAAGATGTGTCTTTAACCATATCTGTGAACTACTAGGATAGCGTCTTAAGCAAGAAAGCCTGCGGCGGCACAGCAGTACCAGTCTGTACCAGCATTCTGATATTCTAGTATGCGGACCATGCAGGCAAGCGATATACTATTGTCTATGATACGGATAACCACAGCCAGTATATCCTGCCAATCACCGTCCCCAAAACGATATAGCCGCAGTCTACAATACAGCCGCTCCTACAGCCAAAGATGCCTTTGTACCCCGCATATTGTTATGCTACAGCTTGTTGAATACTTATTGGTCAACAGCGCTACTTTGTGCTGGGGAGACGGGCAGGCTAGATAGTGGTCTCCACCCTCCAAGGCACCAAACGGCAACGAATAAGCACCGATCTCGTCCAAATGCAAAGGCAACGTACTGGGCAAGGTTACAAGGCAGCAAATGGTAGAGATAGACTAGCGTGTATAGTAGGATGATTTTGTTTGGTCCTGTGCTCTGTAGCTGACGTGGGAAACCCACGAACCTTCTTCTCTTCCCTCTCCTCACTCCCCTTGACGCTGGCCATCGCCATACCGGGGATCCATAACTCCATGCCCATATCCAGACCCATCGTGCTCAAAAATGCTCTCTAAACCAGTCGATGCTTTCCTGCACCGGAGCGATGACACGCTCTTCTCTAATCAACTCCCCTTCTGCATTCAACCTCATTGTTTGAATCGTGATGGGCCTCTCATTGGTAGGATCGTAGGGGGGCTTAGCCCGGGCCTCGTCCAGCAGCACGTCGTACACAAAGGCCATCTTGACCCTGGGCGAGCCGACAGGGAGCGCCTTGTGCCAGGGCTGGATCTGCTCGAGGTTGTCGATGCCGTGGGTGCACACGTCGCGATACGCGGTGTCGGCGCGGCGGTCTTGCACCAACTCCGGGACAAGATGGGCGCGATGAGGGCTGTCGCAGGCAAAATCGGGGCCGGAGGAGACAAGGGTCGCCCAGACTGGGTGCAGGTGCTCGTCCACTGCGGCGAGGCCAACCAGCAGACATCCTTGGCGGCTGAGCTCCACGTTGGCCGCTCTGCCAGCGTCGGAGGAGATGCTGGCCCGCGGGTCAAAGCATGGGCTCAACTCAGATTCCTCCATGACCTCCTCGTCGTCTCCGCATGACAGGCAGGCGACCAGGCGGGGGAAACTGGGGTCGTCGACAAGGCCGAGTTCGGTCTGGGGCACCACAGCCTTCGCATCAGCAAGATTCCAGGCGGCATGAAGACACGTCGATACATACACTCGTGTGGATCTCGCTCGCAGGCTCCCACAACACAGTCACACGCTCATCGCTGTTGGGGTAATGAAGGTCGCCCATGAAGCCTGAGGCGCAGCTCATGATGGTGGAGTCGGCGCTCCGCGTGGACAATAGGGGCGGTGTTGATAGAGGCAGAGCCTGGGCTCGATGATGATGGTGATGATGGTGCGCGCGGCAGTCTCGAAGAGGTGGTGATGGGCGTGCCAGAGGGCTTGGTGGAGGAGCAGATGATGTCTGGTGTGTAATGAAGAGGTGGATAAGTCTTGTCGTTGGCGGACTCGACGCAATCTTTCATACGTTGCAAACGCGTGCTCGGCTCACTATCACCTGTACACTCCCTTCACCTCTGCAATCACCTCCGCACTCACCTTCGCATTTACTTTACCTCTGCACTTACCTCACCTCCGCATTTACTTCACCTCCACACTTATTTCCGCACTTAATTAGCCTCTTCCCCCGCTGCCGCGTGTTTCCATGACCAGGTCTTCTGCTTCGTCTGATAAGACTATGCGTCGTCATATGATTTTCCCAGTCATGTTGCCTGTGCCAAACCCACACAGATCGCGTCGTCCAGGCATCCTCTTCACGCTTCCTGCTGCTTATTATATCTCAACTGTTTGCCTGTTACGAAACCTTCATCATGCGAACCAATACAACCGTATGGATCTCTCGCCTCCGAGCTCAACACCGCTGAACTGGACGAATTCGCATTTGCCAGCGACGTCGCAATTTCGAGCTACGACCTTCAGTCCTACTTCTTGCCTCAAGTGCGTAATCGTCAATGAGTCGTCTCATTACGCCATGTTGCACACAGCTTCCGCACTGCCGGAGCCGAATGTCTTGTCGCTTTTTCTCCATGTTGCCCCGCTGGCCGACTGGATTGGCTTCCAGTCGTTTGTCTGCCCCACGACATCTTGGGTCTCAACGCATGTCGCGAAATGCAGTAGTCACGGATTGCCCTGGCGTTTGTTCGAAATAAGCCTTCACCGCCGAGCATCCGTTCCGTGGAAGCGGAATTGGGGTATCTCGGAAGTGTATAAGAAGCCCATCAGATCGCCTCCAGGTTTGTTCCTTCGACATCTCCATCATGGTCTTCTTCGCTTCACAAGCCGCGATCGACTCCGCCTACAGCCCACTGATTGGCTGTTGCGACTATGCTACTACTGCCCAGCATCCCGAATCCGCTTTGGCTCTGACGCTCGCGCAGTTGAAAACTGGTGAGAGCGTCCTCGACATTGGCGCGGGCTCCGGCCGCTTCATCGCTGAGGCGAAGCGGCGTATTGGCGATGGCTTCTGCGTCGCCGTCGACGCCGTTCAAGGCTTCGTCTCAGTCGACATATCGTTCATGCTGCAGCTCAAGCAGCTCGTGGTTGCTTCTGGTGGCGTGCCGGGCACGCAGGTGCATTGCGTCCACTCCAACCTCACTCGTCCCGACTTCGCCTTCACGATCCCTCTCCCTCCGCAGAGCAAGCAGTTTGACTGCATCGTAGCCGTCCATGTCTTCACCACCTTAGCCCCCGACCAGCGTGAGCCTACCTTAGTCACGCTCCGGAAACTCCTTAAGTCGAGCGGCCGTCTTATCATCAACTTCTCCGCCCGATTCGCCGAGTCTGCTTCTTACGTCCGTGATCTCGGCCTTCCCGTGCTCTTCCGTCCATCTTAGCATGCCGAGTCGCCTGGTTCCCACGTCGTCCTCGTGATGCGGAAAGATCGTCCAGCTTGCCCGATTGCCAGGAGCGGATCCTCGTTCTACAAGTCGGTCATCGTCGCCATCAGACCGCGCCCAATCGATTCTGGGACATAGCGGTGACTCGGGGTCGGGAGGCGGCGGAGCGGGCTGGGTTTGTCGTCCAGCAGGCGCGTTCCGTCGGCAAGGGCGACGGTTTCGGTTTCCCTGCCGGACTGAGCTCGCCTCCCATGCCACAGCTCATGGCGATGAGTCGTCCCGAGTTTGAGCAATACGCTGGTCGTCCAACTCAGGTGGGGGAGTTTAACTGCATTGGCCGAGGCATGGAGGCAGAAGTTCGGCGCGGTAAACCGAACGCGACTGACCTCGACGTGGTGCGGGCCTTGCGGGCCTTCGTGACGTCGGACACCAACCGGTTGGCCCGTCGCAACTGTCCGCCCAACGTTGTGCATCAGAAGCTGGAGATCGCGCAGGTTGGCGTCATGACCGACATGCTGAGCAGTGACTATCTCGCGATGAGATACACCATGAGTATTTAAAATAGGAATTTTGTTATCTGTCCCTAGAGTTCCAAATGCTGCGACTGCTTGGTGAGTTTTATGGAGGAGAACAGTTTGGAACCTTTCTGGCCTACTTTGGTAGTAGCCGAAGTTTTGATTCTGGAAAGTGAAATCTTGTCGTCAGTATTGTGATACTATGGTAGTACATATTGAACCCCTGAGATTATCGAAGCTCGCTCTTACTTTACTCCCACGGTAGGCAGAATCCCGCCGCGACTCGCTCCTGGACCATTATGGAACTGCGACTGTCTCGCTCGCCGGCGTACTTTTCGTATACAAGGACATAGTACTTCTGCACGTCAATGAAGCAGCTCAGAATGCCCGAAATGAGCAATTGGAGCTGCTACAGTAGAGAACAGAGATTGCAGCGAATCGAAGGCTCTGTCGAAGGCTCTCGCTAGACCACGTGTGTGTGGTAGAGCGATAAAGGAAGACAGCAGAATTCTAAAAGATATCTGCAGGGGACGCTGCGCAATGCGTCAGCACGAGAGTGGCGGCGGAAGCTGGTCTGACTAGCAACAACGACTCGTCAGGGAGTCAAATCATTTCCATGCTTCGAGTACATCTTGGTAGCTGGACGCTTTCTGCTGTGCGCTCGGGGTATTGTGCATAGCACCATAGAGCATATATGGACAAAAGGGGACGCATACATACATCCACGATACCCGTGGTGTATTGCAAAGCGCGAGGTAAGTTTGCGAGGTCATATCGGTGAATCAATCACGCGCTCGATAATGTGTGCCGCAGCGAGAAAACACTGGAAAAAGATGAATTTTACATTGCAGAATTGCTTCCGCATAAACAGCCCATCTATGAGCACAATTCCCGCCGAGGGCGAGATGATAAAGATTAATAAACTTGAGGAGATACAGTAACAAGGTTTTGCATCCCAAGCATACCGTCCCTGACACTGCAGCCGTCACAGCCTGTGAACGGAAACATGCCTGACTTAGTTAGTGGACAAGTGCCCTCGGGCATCATGACCTTGGGCGCGGATGAGCAGCGGCCGGAATTATAGGTAGAGCATAAAGTGATCTCTCTTTGTTCTTCCGAAGCTCATGGGGAATGTTCGTATATTCTACTTTCTGTGGTTGTTCACCAGGCCGTTTAGAAAAGATGGCCTTGACTTCAACAAGGTCTGGCGCATGATATCGCAGGACAGAGTCGACGCTCCTCGCGAGTTGAATGCGCTCATCGCTCTCAGGAAAAACGTTCTCAAAGCGGGGGTTGTTATCGTAATTTGTTAGTTGAAAGTTACCCTTCTGTTGTTTGCACGTCCCACAAACCCATCTCTCGTACTTGCTTCGCTTTTCTACAGATTTCATTTTGCCATCACACTGCTGCATACATTCCATGTGATGCCAGCCGACGCTGCACTTCAGATTGTCGCACAGGATCATCCATTGGGACTCATCTCTGCTGCAGATACAGTACGATGCCTTATCTAGAATTGTGCATACTAGAGAGTCGACAAGACGGTCTTTGTGCACGCCTTCTACAAGTGGGGTGATGAGACAGTATCGTACGTCGCGTTTGGCCAGGTAACCATCATCAGGATCGAAGCATATATCGTAAGCAGATGATAGACTCTCGTCTTTCTTGTGAGTTCTGAATAAACACCGCTCTCTAATTGCCTCGGGCATTCTTTGCTTCTCCATTTCCTGGATGTCTATGAAGTCAGCCGAATCCCAATCAAAGGAGGCAAAAATGAGGCCGGGCTTGAGAGGCTTGAATGTCTTGGTGAAGGGCAGGACCAAGAGATCGACCAACCCACTCAAGTATGTAGGGGCCAGGCGGCGGCTCATCGTGAGTTTTCTTCCAAATTGAAGTCCTGACTGATATGCGCGTCCTAGATGAATACCCCTAGATAAAGTTGACAATCTTGCAGTATTACCACATTCGATCATTTTTCATACTATGAAATACTGGGTGATAGAAGACCAGATCTAGGAAAAGCGCTTATGCTTATGCTTACCAAGCCCGATAGCGCGAAGAAGAGATGGTACAAGGTCCGCAACTTCTACCTCGAGCGCACAATGCTGTAGTATGAGCTTAACCACGAATTGTGAATGTTATCATTTTAGTGTCTTCAGTGGAAAAGTGGGAAGCACGCCGAGAAACAGAACGCGTGTGATTCAGATTTTGTGTACAGACGAGGCTGTTGGAGCGATTCCCTGGGCCAAATTAGATGACGCGGAACACATGAGTAGTCATGTAGGCGACGGCATTATTGTGGGTCTATATGCATCTGGAGCTAATGCTTTTACTTACGCATGAGCGTGATTAGCTGCGTTATTTACGCTTATCAGTCATGCCATGTGACGCGTATGAGCTTCACGTCCCCTAGAGGAAGTAATTGTTGCACTTCAGAGAGCTACATTCATGTCTTTGAAGTGGCAAAGCGAGAGAAGTCTCGGAGATTGCCAATGAAGCTAGAAGCCGCTGAGGAGCTTCTCGCGGAAAGACCCGAGGACCATGCAAGGAGGAAGTTCAGAAACTTCTTCCAAAGCATCTGGACATAAATGCTGGGAATTGCGATCTTGGAAACGCCCTGCATGCTGCCTGATGTAAGGGCTTCTTTGAGAAAAGGGGGATGAAGTCATATTAGGGCCTGATTCTTGGTATTCTTATTCGAAGGTGCAGAATACGTGTCCCTGACGCACACCTGCAAGAAAGATAGCTTAGCTAGAGCTAAATCTGTTGCCCTGATTTTCCTCGGCGCATTTCCCTGAAGACATTTCATGTTCCAACAGCTTCGGGTCCCACTTCGTGTCTTATCTACACAACCCACCTGCCCGCTCCACTCGACCTTCCCACCCCTTCCTCTCCCACCGTGCTTTTTTTCGGGACTATCAAGTACAGGTCGAACATGTCGAGCCTGGAATCCCAACATGATCTCCTCTTCTTCCCTCCCCTCGTCTTCCATTCCCTCAACCAGCTCAGGCGCCTCCATGTGCTGGCGGGCTTGATTTTGCCAATGCAATGGGATGCCCATGTGCTCAGGCTCGGTGGTCAGGTCCTCTGTGTGGCATAGATTTTCGAGAAATGCGCACAAATCACCCAATCGACCATAAATGCACCTGTAACGGACGACAAGGGCGAAAAACATAACCAACACCAACAGACCGATGATGAAGAAGAAGATGCATGCTTTGAGGAAAATCGTTGTGAAGAGGTCAGGACCAATGGGCCAGACGAGGACGAAACAGAGGAAGGAATGAATCGCATTTGCGAGGGTAAGACATGACGCTGGACACAGCATAGAGATGAGATGCATTTTGGTGAGCTGTGGGGTTCGGAGTGCTGGATACTGGGAACGAACTTATATATACCTTGACCTGTGGCTTTTTTTAGGGCGCTGCGCCGCACGGAGGCAAGGCGGCAACACGCACCTCGACCACTGCACGACACACGACTGTTCAGCCTAATGCAGTGTGGCTTGCCAAGGCTGGTGCGCTGTGCCACACTGCTCATGGGCTCGGACCTCTTTGGGGTGTCCAGCTGGTTCGTCATATGATCTCATTGTCCTGGTCGTCTCGACTAGGGCGGCATCTGCGTCGAGTTGGCAACTCACTATGCAGCGCATCTTCAGTTACATGAGGCAAAGAGTTACACATTCAAGACCGTTATAAAAGGCAGATCACGCCTTCGCGAGAAGACATGATCGATACTAGTCTTTTAGCAGAAATATGTCGATTTATCCCGAGTTGTTGTGGGAAATACCAACTTCTTCTTCACGCTTCGGTGCAAAACACTGCCTACTTTGGCCAGTGACTTTCGCTAAGCCTCCACACCTGAATAATGAACACCGTCAAGCCTCAGCTGAAGCTAGTACATAGGTCGCGCCCTAAGGCAGATGTGGTGCTCTCTCGAAAATGCGCTGCAGCGATCGTGTGCTAGCCTCCCAAGCGACATCCTCCCGTTCAGTGGTGCTGGGTATTTGTGCCATCTTGTCCCTTCGAGCCAACAAGAACGGCTTCGACCCTTCGGGCACACCGATCAGATTGACTCGGTCTTGTTGCTCAGGTCACAGCAGCGATCTTGTGTTCCCGTATTCAGGACCCTAACTTACTATTGTATGGTAATTATATGCAGATTTGTAAGCGAGAGCACCTCCTGTAGACAGGAAGGGATATTATGTGGTTAAGGACATAAGAAGCCCATACTCCTCTGTGCGGCGGAGATGTGAATGGATAGAAACTTATGCTACCCGCAGACAATTGTGCTGTACCCCAAGCTACACATTGAACCCTCAGGCGAACATTAGATCCAAAAGCCGCTTGCCAGCTCTTCCGAGCTCCTTCCTGGCCATCTCATCCTAATCTGTCCCACGCCGATCATGGTCATAATGTTTCTCGCCGTTGAACTGGAATGCTGAGAAAGGCTATTCAGAGATTTGTCTCTCCTCGCCTGCAATATCGTTGAGGTAACAGGAAATCAGAGGATTGCTCCGGCTAGGGTGGCCATGAGCCACGGTAATGTTTCGGACTGCACCCGTACCGGGTCTATTGCACGGACCCTAGTATGCCGCACGGTACTCAAGGCATCAATGCCGATTACGTCTGTGCCATTTTATCATTCAATGCAGTGGCTGCTGCCTCTTCATGCCGCGAAACTTGAGCAATGTCGAAGTTCCCATTCTAGGTATCGTCTTCTGAGATGCAGCAAGGCTCGCGAGTGCGTGTCGCCTGACGAGGTCCAACTGCCACTGAGTCCGCTGGGCTCCGCGTTGATGCCTCCACTATACGCGAACTGAGGAGAGAATCAGGTCGTCCTGTGTCTGATGACCCTGTGTCCGAATCCGCATCTGGGTCTGCGTTTTGTTGGATGTGGGAGCACAGTGTTGACATGAAGGAGGCAGAAGGGTGTTGTACTGAGAGAGCTGCATAAAGCGATTATACACATAACCAGATGAGTAAGCAGGTGACGAATAGAGTCACGTGAGATGCAGTTCACAGTGTACCGTGTGAACTGAGGTGCCTGGCTGACACGTTTTATTGTCTACTGCGCAGTAATAGACAGGTAGAGCCTGTTGAATGGACAATTCATCGCGCGCCTCCATGTCCTATAATCGTCTAGTGTGCAGCTAGTGCCTGAAGATGCCGGGCTTGTGGTCGGGAAATGAGACGCTCACTTTTTCTGGATCGTCTCTCACTTGCTTGGCGATAACTGGTGAGGAGCGACATGGTAGACCGCGGGGAACGGGGACGTCTCGTTTGCGAGATCTTGCGCCAATGGTTATGGAGGAAGTACGTATCGAAACAGTCAGCAGGGCATCCGTATACGTCCAGAAATCTGCAAGGCTCAACAAGCATAGACAGAGAGCCTATCCCGAGCAGAGGAGTACAGTACGGATTTGCTGTGCTGTAGTGCAGGTCTATCGCAGGATGCACGACTTGAGGCGCTTGCTGCAGGCTGTTAAGGACCTTCCGGAAGTGTGCTAGCGGTGATCTATCAGTGCTGATGTAAGGTTCTAGTCTAGGCAGAGCCGCCTGGCTAGCGGAGCATGACTCGTTCGAGCTTGAATACACACAACACCGCGTCACTCTGTGCATAATTGTACCCGTTTTAAGAGTCAAAGACTGATAACTATATGATGCATATACACAGAGGTAGCAGTAATATAAGTGTTTATAGAGAGTGTTGGAAACACATAGAGTTGCTTGTTCCTATGTCTCACGGACAGACTCCGCAACAAGCAATCTAGATTGGTTCGCTTGATTGACTTGATTGGTTAACTCAATTCAATTAATTCAAG
>QVXC01000634.1:0-14549 GCA_003501895.1 Phaeosphaeria sp. A1 3.1a | reverse complement strand
AGAAGAGAGAAGAGAGAAAGGATACGTCATAGAAGAGTCGGGCCGATTATCCCTGTTGTTGCTCCGTGCGTTGATTAGGGGGTGGGAAAAGACTTTTGAAATGCACCTCCGTACTCAGCGCAAATATCCAAAAATGAAGTAAGTGGCAAAATCTGTCCACCTAGCAGGGAGAAAGGCACTGAGAAGGGCATCATGGGTCCCTTTCCGGAGTGCCAATCCTCGCTTGTGCGCCATGACAGGCTACCTCGGACACTCCTGCCGAGAACCTCTCACCGTATTGCCACGGACAGTGTCCATGGAGCAATCCTGTTCCGCCGTTGCTGGTGCCTGTTGGCTTTCTCCAGGGCTGGCGGAGCATGGAGAGGGCGCACGGACTATTCCCCTCCCGCCCCGCCAACATGCCAGCATCTCAAGAACTCCAGCTATCCTTCAACAATCTCTGGCCTCTTGAAACACGGCATGTAGAGACTATTATAGAGAAATTGACCTCCCGAGATCGACGCACTGTGTCCACGCCCATGCGCCTTTCACTTTTACAATGTTAGGATGAAAAGCATAATCCAATACTTGTTCCACAAAGAGAAGTATGGAAAGGTCAAACTTGATGATCCGGCGAATATCGAGGCGCGCAAAAATCTCTTCCGACACGAAGCTCTTGTCAATGATCCGAACTCGCCGTCCATTAGGCTGGTCAAGGTGCTACCACCGCCACATCTTGAATCACACCTGAGGTGCCGTATGCGCCTGTCCTCCACCGAAGATGATTACACTTGCCTCTTATACGTACGGGGTGAGCCGGCTCCAGGTGAATGGATCGCAGTGAACAGAAAATGGTTCTTCGTACGCGACAATCTACGCGAGTTTCTCCTCCAGGCCAGCCAATTGCCACAAATAAGGTCTCGATGGCTTTGGATCGATGCATTGTGCATCGACCAATCGAACGTCTTAGAGCGTCAGCACCAAGTACAGCAGATGGACCAAATATTTTCTGCCGCAAAAGAGGTGATTTCATGGTTTGGCATGGATCCTGGCATCGCGAAATTTCTTGAGCCATCCCAAAACGAAGGGCTGGATATTTTATGCCGCGCGGCGTTCGAGACTTCTCCGTACTGGAGACGTGCTTGGATAACGCAAGAATTTGTTCTGGGTCGTGAGATCAAACTTCTGGCCGGCTCTACACTGACATCGCTCGAGCCAACAACAAACCATCCTGCTTGGACTTTACAGCAACGTGTTGGCTATCCTATGTCTGAAATTTTCAAGACAAGGAATGTATTTTGGCGTACACGGGCATTTGGTCTGCCATCCAGCACGTTGTTTCAGCTTCTCGATACGCACGGCAACAAGTTGTGTCACATTCGCCGTGACAGCATATTCTCGCTTCTGGGTCTCTGTCGGTACGGCAACAAGATCAGGGTAAATTATGGCGTCTCGGATGCAGAGATGGCCATTAGCGTGCTTCAAAGCCATTCTGAGTCTTTCTGTCTGTGCCTTCTCTCCCTGTTAGGACACATATTGGGCCTGAAGTCTGAATATCACATGGCCCTGGGGGGGAAATCTGAAGTCTTTGGTCTACAGACATACGGCGTGATCCGTCTTCGACTTCAATCAGGCCAGGTCCACATTTTCAGTCAAATTGGCCTACAGAACGCGGGATTGGATGAAAAGAGGGAGACCAAGTCATCGTCAGAAAGAGATGTCTGTTTTGGCAGCATTTCAATTGGAGGCGCCACGGGAAGTCAGCTTGGGGACAGCTTAGCATTCAACATCGTCGTTGATCTTGCGACCGTATGTCCTATGTACGTTGGTACGGTCACAATCGAAGTCGACGCCGAGAGTTTCCAGTATTCCATCTGTCAGCCATCGGACCTTGAGGATCGCGCATCCCCTAAGAGTCAGCCTCGGCAACCCGTGAACGAGAGTATTCGTCTCAAGATGTCGAATGGGAGAAATGAGTGTTTGTGCGCCCTCTCGATGGGGTTTTGGTTTCACTTGGTGAATGAGGCATTCCCGACGTCGCCGGGTCCAGAAAAGTGCTGTTCTCGAAAATATGAGGACAGACACTACGTTTCCACGAAGATGGCGTTGACCTTTCCTAGCATACAGTTCACAACAGCGATTGAGATCTTGGAGAGGCAGTTCATGAATCCTTTCGACACTGCTGGACTTCGTTCATGATGTCACCAGTGATGATGCGACGAAGACTAACTATCCATCCCTGTGTTGAGGAAAACCCTCCAAGAAGGAAAATCCAAGGGGTACTTTGACTATGAATAAGCAATACACCACGACCACATCAGCAGTACCCGTCAAAGTCCGTAGCTAAGTACTGGAGCTTATTGAGTATATCTCAAGCTAGTCGGAACCCATTTAATACGGCTCTGTTGGTGGTCCGAAGCTATTTCGCTAGCAGAGTCCGCAACAATCAATCAATCGTGACTTTCCTGGAGACCCACTTACCTATTTGGGCAGGAGTTAAACCTTTATGGGTAATTACTACGCCTAAAGAGGTAATCAATCAATCAGTTATGCTCCTCTGGGACCCACTTAATTGATTGTTGCGGACTCTGTTCGCTAGGAGCTTTGCTTTCTCGCATCACAGTAATCGCGACAGCCAGCGACATGAGCAGCGACATGAGCCTGCTTGCACTACTCAAAAACACAGGTACGAGATCTTAAACGATCCTCTTAACACACTTGCAGCGTCCTGAAGCTATCTCAGCCCTACAAAGATTGTAGCGTGCGAGATTATCCCTCGTCGCCACTCTGGTCAGGGATTTCAGAATGACATGGGGCTGTGCCAGTCCTGGTCAGCACTGTCTGCACCTACCATTATATTGAGTGACCATGCTGTTAGGGCACGCTGTGGCGTATGAGTGCAGAACTGTAGAAGCTTCTGTGACTACGTGTCGTTTCTATTTTTGCGCCATGTTCGTGTGGTGGCCCAGAAGCTGGCGGTTACTCGTTTATTCTCCCAGTCACTATAGCAAGCCACCATGGACAGAGCCAGCCGGCACTAGCACCAGTGTCGCCCTTCGGTGTGTCTAAATTGTTCCGTGCTTTAGCAGATTATCGCGTTGTGCCTCGCACGACTCTTCAGCATCGTGCACGCGGACGCTAGTCTATCGAAGAGAAAGCGCAAAGGCAACAACATCTCCACCCGTGGGAAGAGAAAGCCCTTACTAGGTGTATAGCGCGTCAAGATTCTCTCGACTGCCCTGTCCGGATAAGTATCTAGGTTTGTTAACCCTCAGCCTCGCTTGCTAACGGGCGCAAGTGAACCGGCAATGCCAGCCTCCTAGAAAGAACTCCTGTGCTTCTGACTTCCAGGCATTTGGAGTTTCACAAGATGATTTTGTGGAAGGGTGATCTGGCCCAGCGATCGGTGCCTATAGCCCCAGATTATCACCATGAACAATAGCCTCGGCTATGATACATGCGGCATAGCCATGCTTCCTTTTACAATTGAGGAGGACAAGCATGCTCTGATACATGATACCTGAAAATGAGAAGCTCTAGCTAACTATCAAATGCACGTTGCACTGGCAAATGCTTCGATGATCACATTAACGCTCATTCTTTCACTACACCAGGAGAATCTCCTCACAGGCAAATTGCGGATCGACTTCAAAAAGCTCGCCATACATCAGACCATGTAGGTAAACCTCTCCCTGTAACTCATACTCGGTACTTCTTACCGCCTCAACCTCACATGCACCACCTTTTACTAATTTGTCACCAACGAACAGCCGTTTGCCATCGATACCACGAATCACGAACGGCACAGGCGACGTCGGTAGGAAAACGATCCAATCCCCCGCCTGCACACTCTCCGGAGCCAGTCCGATGTAACCCTTGCACGTGGTGATGAGTCTCCGCCCAGCCGAGGTATCGTAGTGCAACCGCGTGACGAGCTGATGAGCATTGCGGTGAAAGCGCCAGCTATCGCCCTTTTCGGCTGGATGCTGCGTACTCATTACCGTCTCGATGTATCTGTGCACCTCCGCTAGGGTAGGTACAAACGGGTTCGGGTCTGTGTTCTCGAAGGCATCGAGTATCGGCCATGAGACCGTTGTTCCTGCGCAGTGACTTTCACTGTCGTTCTCCACCGCCTCCTCTTTTACCCCATCCTGCTCCTTTTCAGCCCCCCAGCTTATTTTCTGCCGTATCGACACCATATCGTAACTCCCCGCACACACATACATCAAGTACGACTTGAAAATCACCGCGAACTCCGCCTGTGACTTCGCCCCCAATTGATCGCACACGAGAGTGCGCGCGAAGGCCTCTGCACGATGTGTCTTGCCATCGACGTAGATGGTCGTGGGCATGTCTTCGTAGCAGAATTCGAGCCATGGCGTCGGACTCTCTATCAGGGCGGTGTCGTCGTGGCAGGGCCCAACACGGGTGACGTAGTCGAAGAAGAAGCCGTCGACGCGGAGTGCATGGTCGAATGAGTCCCTGCTGGCGGTGCTGCAGTTCGGAAGCTTGATCCATTGTCGCGTTGCGTGGAAGCTTGGGTTGTCCAGATAGGTCAAGGGCTGGAAGATGAAGTTGGAGAGGTCGGGGACCCAGGAAGGTACTCGCATACGGTGCCGACGGCGGAAGTCGCCACTTGTTCGTGTCTCGCAGTGAGAGAGGAAGGAGAGACTGTCGCTGTGCTGCAAGATAGCGGCGGTGAAGCGGATAAAGGTCTCCTCCTTCGTCTCCGCGTAGTTTATCTTTGGTATCGGGATTGTTGGAGGGGACGAGGAGAGTGAGGCGAAGAGGTGAGTGATCAGAGACAGCGGTGCGTACACCTTGTCCTGAGCGTTCGTTGATTTGAAAGGCCGAAACGTGCTGATTGCTACATCGAGCGCACGATAGAAGAGCTTTATTTTATCCGGGTGGGCTTTCAGGGCCGCAAAGGTGACCACTTCAAGAGAGAGCTTTTCGCAGAGCACCCCCGCGGCATAGCTATTTCGTAACTTCTGCAGGATCATGGGCACCACTCCCGGCGGGGAGACACGGTGGAGACCCAAGGCCTTTGCCTTCAGAGTGTTGAACTCATGGGCCCAGCCACTCATATACAGGAACTGGGACAGAGGGTGCAGGACATCCCACCACAAGGTCGAATCGCCACATACGACCAGGACCTGCTTCGCGAGGGCGACTTCCTGCACGATCCACGCCCGCTCAAACCAGGTCCGGTTGAAGAAGTGGACAATGGCGTTGACTTCCCGATCCGTCCAGCTTTCAATCCCGAGCCGCTCCCAGTAGTGATGGTCTCGGAATTCATGGTTGTATGTGGCCACCCCTTGTTCCTTCCACATCTTGCCGACAGCAATAACGAACCGGGTCATCGCCTTGAACGCGACGCGGGATACCTCATCATCCATGCCCAGCCATATGAATGTCCCCTGGGCCTGGGCATAGATGGATCCCATCATGGCAACCTGCTCATTCCGCTCGACGATGTTGCCCTGATCGATGCAGATGGCATCTGCCCAGATGTAGCCCTCCGGACCGGTCGCGATGGTGCACAAAGCATCGTATAGGTTCTTTCCAACCCGGAGGGCCCTGCCGTTGCAGAGGATGATGGCCGAGCTCGTCAGAGGCGTGGTTGCGTATAAGACAGGGCTGCCCCACGTATAGGACAGAGCTGTGTATGCTGGGGGGTCTATAATATCGTGGACAGACAGCTGAAGCTTTACCAGTGCATTCTCCTTGACCTCGACTCTGCGTCAATATCTCTCATTCGCCTATTGCCTTCGAAAATATATGCGTCTAGAGATCATCTATCGATGCCGAATATGCTTGTCTATCATACCCGTGAGGTGATATTACTACTGGAGACTGGTCATATACTAATCGCCAAAGTTAATTGGGAATCACGTAACCGGACGGAAAAATGGAAATCCAGAAGCCAAGCGAAGTCACATGCATCATCGAGTAGTTATTTCGAATTATTATTTAAACATGGATGGGCAACTCTGCGCCTAGAACTAATAACCTGTCTACCATTTAACATACGTAATCAAGAAGTGTCTTTATAAGAACGAGCTACAGCACGTCAGGTAGCTTTGAAGACGTTCACAGGCTTGTCCGAGTGTTTAAACTTTGGCTAAATGTACCTGTTGCGCTTCCTTGCGCTGCCACTGTCATCTGCCACTCGTCCCCTCTTTGGTCTGCGCGGGACCTGCGCCACGGGAACTATTCTTTCCTCCGAGCTTTCATCCTCTGTATAGCTTTTGGATCCTATTTTTGTGGTTGATTTGCTCTGTCCCTGCTTGTTTAAGATGCGGTCGTTCTTCGTCACGGCCGCATTCGTGTTCCTTGCCGTTGATCGAGGCAATAATTTCTCACCCTTTCTCCAAAGTCCAGGAGGCTCCATAACATCATGCGCAAATGCTTCATCTACCGCCTCCTCCCCATTTCCTCTCCATGCGTTTTTCCAACTCCACTTTCCATTCATGCCCTTGTGTATCCGAAAATTCAACATATCAGTTTTCCATCCCTTTGCTGCTTTCTGCTCTAGCTCGCTCATCGACTCTTCCACTAATTGCCGCGCAGTCCGCTCCCACACCCGAATTTGGCGCGCCGAAGCGGTAGCCATGTGCAACTGCATCTCCTCATGCAATGCGTGCCACAAGGCTGAATGCCGTATCAAAATCCTGGGCCAGCTAGGATCCTGGGGATTTCGTGGCAGGTAGACTTCCAGAGGACATAAGAGTGGACAGGTCCGCCCGCAGGAGCCCGGTTCCGTACATGTCGGGCAGTACCCGGCAACGCTGGTAGATAAGATGTGGAGTTGTCCACGGACAGCATACGTCTCGCTGAAGTCTTGGAGGAGGGAGTAAAAAGAGGCTATTTGAGCCTCCGATGGCGGTGGAGATCCTGGTGGTGTACCACCAGCATCTCCCAATATCGCGTGATGCGATTTCGGTACTTTTGAACTCTTCATGCCTGTTTGAATTGGGAGACTGCTCTGTTGGCGGGAACGGTCGTATCTATTTGAAGTAAGATTTTATGGGAGGGGGACATGCAGCGAGAATTTTAGGTATCAATGTGAGACTGTTCGACGCCTTTCGCCCACACAATGTCTCACTCTTTGAAGAAGTCGAACGAAAAAATACATTATGTTCAAGCACAAGAGCACAAAGAAAGAATTTTGCATTGTCGCCATTGTATTACACTGTGCCTTCTCAAACGTTATCATGATCTTACGAGCCTATGAATGGGCTCTAAATGAATCCGCACCGTAACAATGTTCTTGGTCTTTTAGCGTCCAACTGTTGACCCATTCCCCCGGCCCTAGTGTGGCAACTCGACTGGCGCCAACCCCACCTCAGCCTCCTTCTCTCTCCACGCTTGGTCGAACGTCCATTCTAGGTCCAGACCTGCAACTTCCTTGATCTCTTTGCTCATGAGTCCCTCCTTCCATGCCTTTTCCAGGCGGCTTGTCAGCCCCTGCTGCATGTCTGCGACGTCAAGCTCCCATCTGCTAACCTTATTAGCCTTGAGGGTATCGCCAGCCTTGCGAATCTCTCGCGCAATACAAAGATATTGACCTTTGGTCATAGCAGCGCGCTTTTCCCAGCCCCCGTGAGTTACAACGGTGATGCCCAGATCGCCACCCTTTGGACGCAGAAGCGCGCACGATGAACCACATGAGCCAGCCTTGCGCTTCTCGGGTGAGCAGCAGTCGCAGTAGTGACCATTCTCGCGGAAAATTTGGATGAGATTGTTAATAGCATTAATGCCTGGCTCTATGTCCTCGAGTACGGACTTGATGGCCGCCACACGGGCATGAAGCTCCTGATCTGTGGGTTTGTCGGACTCGGTAGGCTGGGACTTGGAAGACTTTTTCGAGTGAAAGGCCTTTGACCAGGTATCGTGGAAACTGGAGGGGCTGATTCGAAGGAATCCGAGATGTCTTCGCTCTTCGGGCATGTTGGCGGGTGACAAACCACCTCCTGGGCGGCGCAGTTGCGGTTGAGAAATGGTGTGGCAAGGTTGAGGAGTATTTGGTCCGTGATCAGGTGTTCTATAATTGCTTACGAGTGTGGTGAATCGTTGTGCGCTCACTTGACATCGTGTGCCGGCGAGGCCAGTGAACGTGTAGGAGCGCGTGACATCAGACATTGTGTGAATCAGTCGCTAAGTTTTGAGGAGCCTAGATTGAAAGTAGCACACACCTCATACCTATGGCAGAGACGACAATTTTAAGATCACCAAACGCAGAGATCAAACTTGATTTGATCTGCCTTAAGCGACGTTGGATCACACCCTAGTGTCGCGAAAAGGGTCTTCAGCAACCATGGTACCATTGTTGAGAAGACAGAAAGAAGTCTCAGAGGCCCCGCTAGTCACTTCCAGATGTTGGTATCTCGACGAAATATGATTGTGAAATATTTTATGCTTCCTTCGCTTCCAGAACCTTGCGCTTTGTAGGCCCGGAGTCTTGTCAGAATTTCTGACAAATGAGGTAGAAAGCGGTCCGGCGGAGCCCAAACATTCAAGGTATGTGGTACCAGATAGTGATTGTGGTGATCGTGGAACTATGGAAGGCTAAAGTTAGCTTCACCGCTGGGGTCGACCTCACCTCGGCAACGTTCCAGGGCCTCTATCATTGACTAATGAGTTATGTAAGATGGCTTCAAAGGAGTACTCGCAAATTACATTGCCATCTCCAGGGGGTTTGAGGCATTGTGTGGACTGGCATCCAGTATCTCGTGCGGGCAACGTGAGGAGAAATTGGCTGCACAGATCAAAAGCACCGATGCATACCTCTTTAGCCTCACCCTCAAAGACTTCCTCGCCGTCGCCAAAGTCCAGGAAGGGAAACTACTCGGACTAGACTGGTCCACCAACGGCTGTTCTTCTGCACCCAGCACGCCCTTTAACTTCGATTGTATGTCGACCTGAAGTCGCACGGGAATTCCAGCGTGCTAACACTATGCGCTCTAGTCCTTCCGGCTTGTACTCGCCATGACTTTGGGTACCACAACTACATTGCCCAGAAGCGTTGTGGGGCTGTGAACAAGAAGACCATCGACAAAAACTTCAAAAAGGACTTGTACACTCAATGCGCGATGGAGAAGGAGGAGATAACTCGCGAGACTTGTGAGAGTGTTGCGAACGTCTACTATGCATCTGTCAGAGTGTTCGGAAAGAGCCATTTTTGTTGATTGATGACAGAATTGCTCAGGCATAGAGATTCATGATATGAGATGGGAAGTGCTCGACTTTGGTAGCTTGCTCGTCGTGTTGCAAGGCTTAGATATATAGGCATGTAGTTGAGACAAACGTCATGGCGATAAACATGGAGAGAAATTAGACCCCCAAAGTGTGTCTATGTGTGGAATGATTGCGATCAAGGCCAGGCCTGTAAGTGTCAACGGGATATTGGTGCTTGTGACTCTTGCTGCATTTCTGCGCGGAGATGGTGACAATAGGCCAACAACTCTTATCATCATTGCGTGCGATGTCTTCACTTATAGTTAGGGACAGTAGTTGACACCTTGGATCTGCGACGCTGGGGCATGGATGTAGCGTGGTGAAGTGGGACCATTTTTCAATCAGGGATGCGTGAAGTATTCCATGAAAACACGCTAGCAATAACTTTCCCGTAGGATTCAAGCAGCATGGCAATGTACATACGAGACATGATTGATGCGCAGACGTTTTCAAATGTTCCATGGATTGGTAGAACCGGGGGTGAGTTGCTCTGGACACCTTCCAGATCGTGTCATTGTTCGCGTGTCCCGGTTCTCATCCCTTCCCATCATCTCGTGTCTGCGACCCCACAACCACAAAATTACATATAACGTCGATCCCGGTATCTAGAAGGCCACCCCACATGCCCCAGATTCTTGCGTGCAGTTGAACAATCTCATGCCCTCCCCGGCTAGACTGAAGCGAGCCAATCATCATGCATTCACCCAGGACCTCGATATTACCCAATAAATGCTCCGCAACTACCGATAGTTTTCGGTAGCACAGGCGTCCTATTGACCAGTGGATGTCAATATCAATCGAGCTCCAGTGACCAAAGCCCAGAAAACTTGGATTTGGCACGATGCACGCCTGGACCACGAGGGCCCGGGATCAAGAAGTATGAAAGCGACCGGGTCGGCTTCTCATAATAAAGCTGTTCTTCGTGTACGCTTCACTCACTTTTCCTCTTCAATACCTCGCACACTCGTACCTGGTACACACGCATTGCACGATGCTTCTCCCCACTCTTCTCCTTGCAGGCCTCGCGCAGGCTCTGCCAAAGTCTGAACCAGGGCACTACCTCGAGTCCCGCCAATTTGGCAACCAAGGCTTCACCATGTTGCGTTTTGGATGTGCCGAGTCTGTCATTGACCGCATCGACCCCCTTGTAAACCCCGGGCAGGCACCCTCGCCGCACATGCATCAGGTTGTGGGCGGAAATGCTTTCAATGTCTCCATGGCATCAACCGATATCTCTAAGCTTGCAACCTGCACTACCTGCAGCTACTCAGAAGACGTAAGCATCCCCTCCTGTAGACCCGTTCATCAAAAATACACTAACGATCTCTTCGTAGCTGAGCAACTACTGGACCGCCAATGTCTACTTCAAAGCGCGTAACGGCACATACAAGCGCGTCCCCCAAGTTCCTAACAGGGAACTCTTCAACGATAAGTACACCGCCAAAACTACGGGAGGATTTGTAGTCTACTACGTGTCACCCGGGAAGGGCAAGACTACAGCCTTCAAGCCTGTGAGTGTTACGAAATGTGGTCTACAGTCCATCTTCTGACAATATGTAACAGGGTTTCCGTATGCTTGTTGGCGATGCTGGCAACCGTGTTAGCAAGAACCGCAAGATGCAAACATGCTTCCGCTGCTACAACGCCGACAATTTTGGTGGAGACAATGTAACGGTTGCCTATTACAGCTTTCTACCGCCAGACTAATGGTTATATAGGCTGCGCCCTGCGCCGATGCCAAACTCGACACGGAAGGTTTCCCCAAGACTGCATGCCCAGGGGGTATCCGTTCAAACATCCTCTATCCTACGTAAGCTCGATCTTCCGACATCATGGCCTATCACTGATCAGCCCTAGCTGCTGGGATGGTGTGAACCTCGACAGCCCAGATCACAAGTCGCATGTTGCCTATCCTGTTGAAGGCCCTGCCTCTTTCTCTGGCACTGGTATCGCTGGAAAGTGCCCCTCCACCCACCCCGTCGTCATCCCACAAATCATGCTCGAGGTAAGTCAGGTGCCCTCGTCAGTCGGGTCGGAGTACTGACAAATATATAGATTGTCTGGGACACCCGGAAGTTCAACAACAAGGCCGACTGGCCTGCCGACGGCTCTCAACCCTTCTACCTTAGCACGGGCGACAATACCGGTTTCGGCCAGCATGGCGATTACGTCTTTGGCTGGCAGGACAATTCTCTTCAAAAGGCTATGGACGACGCCAAAGGTTGCATGGGTGCCAGCTGTGGTGGCTTGAAGGCTCAGCAGCCTGATGTTGGAAACAAGTGTGTCGTGAAGGGTCGTGTCAATGAGGAGAAGAACGATTGGGTTAAGGAGCTACCTGGTATGGAGGGAATGCCGATGTAAGATGTGGTTCATGCATCGAACCTCTATTTAGTATGTCTGGCCATTTGATAGATCTGTTGTTATAGATTGAGGTGCTCCAACTATCGATGATCATTACTTTCACAGATGTCGTGCTGTTGCTTGCAGGCGCAGTATGTCATCTCGTAATACAGCGTAACTCACACATCATATTCTCGATGTCGTGTAACAGGGACCGACCGTCTAGATGTGAGCGCGGAACTACGATATTCGCCATTCAGTTCGATAAAGTACGGTCTATACGATGATCCCACCCAGCATGACGCAACCCACTTCTACTTCGAATTGAGGACTTTCAAAAAGATGCACATTAAAATTAACACTGTTTGACTTAATGAGGTGGCGCCCCAGTATCTCACTCTCCACATTTCTTGAAAGGCTGGCCGGAACCATCGGGGAACTTGTATTCCAGACATGTGCGATACCGTTGCATCTCGCGGCAATAGTAATCAGAAGAGCATGCCGCGTATCTGGATTTGCCTCGCGTAGCGCAACATATGCCACTTCCATATATCAGCATGAATGTAAATTGATGCATACTGAAGGCCGATGGAATCAATATTTACCAGCCAATTTGGCAGGAGTTGATTTCTGCAGCACTGGTAGAGCTTCCACATTTGTCGTAGCAGCCCCGACCACAATCCGCATCCTCGTACTCCACCATTGATGTTGGCGTAACCAAATTCAACAGTATCAAGCGTGCCAAGTCCATATTTTCTTCAGGAAATTCAGGTAGCGTGGGCGCCGGAGTTTGATATGGCTCGCCCTGCTTATTGGTGGGTACATTGGCATCCTGCTCGGGGTTGTCTTCCTGTCTAACAATCAATCTATTGCGGAGATCCTGATTATTTAAGGTCTCTGGGATGGCAGTGGTACTGACTCCGAGAATGAATAGCGCGAGAGAAACAATAGAGGTAGGTTTCATGATGAATAGGTTTTATTGCGCAAGCCGGTAGTGGTCGAGTATCATAAGAGTGAAGCGATGCATCTAATGGTGAAGGGATGTATCATATCTGAATGAGGCAATATGATTGCACATTTATAGTACCAAAATATAATGAATTTGTGTTAGGCTCCAATGCAAGATAGATGCAAGAGTCTGTGCGCTTCAGATCTGGAATTGAACAATGATTCCGAAGCATCAGTGAGCAATACGATCCGCATCTCACTCTTCTCAACAACCAAACATATTCGGACCTATCAGCTTGCATTTAGAAATCAACATTGTTGTCTCTAATGCTAAGCCGGAAGATCGAGAGGCAATTTTAGTATTTATGTATTCCGTGTCTTACTTCACCCATCATAGGCGCCTTCAAGTTCCTTGGCCAAGACCCAACCTCAAGCACTCTATGCCTTATCTCGATACTCGAAAACCTCTTGGGTAGTATTCCCAAGCTTTCAGGCTACGTGAGCGCCTTTCCACAACACCCAATATATCTGATCGACAATGATCAACCGCCGCAATGTCTACTTGTACCTCTTTCTCTCCTCATCCGCTCTCATCACATGGGCGTCTCATACTCCTCATATCGAGAACAAAACGATCTAAGAACTGGCAAATTAACAGAGACAACGCCATCCCTCTACCTCCTGCTGTAAGCAAAGCGATGGGCGAGGGAGAATACGCAAAACACTCCTCGATAGCACTCGACATACAGGCATGTGCGTACTTTTGACCCGCTGTTCATGCTGGCCTCGTTTGTATCTAGGGGCTACTTCGGCAACCTTGATTTATGGAGACGTGGTCTATTATCTAGAGCACAAAATGGTTAGCGGGAATGGTCATGTGCTCTGGAGGCTTGCATACAAAGCACCCTCTTTGTAAAATCATTTCAGCCAGATTCGCTCTGCTTTTCAAATCCTTCATAATGATCGACAAAGAAACAAACAATAAAACTACCGAAAGCAGCTGCAATGACTGTTGTGCCCTCCGTATCGCCAGCTTATTCCTCAATGGCTCAAATCTCTTGGGCTGTCCCTCCAAGATTCCCAAAAATGAAGATTTGTCAAACGATGATCCTGCCTTCTTTGTGGCCTCACACAATGGTTGAAAACATTTTCATCCGCTTTCCTGTCTCCACAATCAACCTCAAATACTCATCATGATTTTCGGAATGCGACCGCCCAATGCATATGATTGTAGTCTTCTCTTTGCTATCCATGTCCTTGCAAGTCTGGAAGTTTTGTACGTTGTCGAGAACTGCTCTTTGCGCTCATCTTGAATCAAGCTTTTGCACTTTTGAAAGTCCGCCTGCGACTATCGATAGACATGCATCTTTTCCCATCAAAAGCAAATAGACGCTACGGACACGAGCATCGTCACCTTACCTATTTCCTGCATTTCCAAAACCGAATCTACGTTCATGCTATGCGCTCTCCTCTGTCCAATGCAAAAGATAAATTCTTCTGAGTCTTGATCGCCGAGCTTATTTCACCGTCATCTGCTTTCCAAATTTCCCAGATCGAATTCCATGTACCTGACGCAACACCATATCCTCCTACTCTTCTTATTCTGCATCTCACGACAATTCACATGTTTTCCCAGATTCAGAAAGTGCTTTGCAGGCTTGACCAATCCACACTTCCTTACCTTGTCTATATCTTCATCTCTGAAATTTACTCAAAATTTTCAACGTCGAGATCTCTCAAAAGTCCCTATTTTATGAAATGCAGAATACCAAGGTCTCATGAGATCTGTTCTGCTCTCCCCATTTCTCCAATCTCTAAATCGCATTCCAAAAGCGAAGCCGTCTTCCCGTCATGTCCTCTGTCCGCAGCCTGCTCTGAGAGTAGTATAAATACCCCCAGCCTCTACCTTTCGACCGCACCACCCTACCATCCCCTTCCCCACTCCTTTTACAAAAAGCAGCGAGATCGACTAATGTTCGCTGCTTCCCCTACTCTTCTCCTCCTCCTCTTCTCCTCCTCCTCTTCTCCTCCTCCTCTTCCTC